>QJNV01000630.1:0-17353 GCA_004155935.1 Monosporascus sp. GIB2 | reverse complement strand
TGGGTCGATGGCTGATCTATTTTGATTCGTCGAACTTTCCGACCTTTGTACAAAAAGGTTAATCAGCAAGCCATGTTGAAGTGTCCCGAACACCCCCTAAGAACTGATAACCTGATAATTATAAGGGGAGGGTATATGGTCTTGACACTTCTGCTGTATCGTTCAAGGCTCGATGAGTCTGACCCAGTCCGTGACGTTAGGTGGGGTTGAAGGAGGCGCCAAGACCCCTGTCGTGCGGAGTACAAACATGACAACGTGCAAGTGGGATATAGTGAAGGTCTAGGAGAAGCTGCACACTTTCACAGACAGTGATTCAAATTTCGTCGCTTATAATCAGCAAGTGGACAATTATCCCAAGGAGCATCAAGGATGGCGCGCACACTTTCATCCCTACCACCAGAGCTTATCAGGTCGATATTATCGCACTTGGTGCCTCAGCGACCTAGAACTCCAAGGTATATCAATCGGTTCACGCAGGTCCTTCAGGATCACGTCTCTGAGGGCCGAAGGGCGCTATGCAGGCTCTGCTACTGCTCGCACCAGTTCCGCTTGATCGCCCAGCCTCTCCTGCACTGCTTCGTGCTAGCCGAGAGCACAGAGAGACTGATGCTTCTCGTCCGAACCCTCTCGGAACAACCAGACCTCATTCCTGAGATCCGGACGTTGGTCTTCTATTCCACACAGCTGGGCAAGGCACCGCAAGAGGGAGAATATTGGAGCCCGGAATCCCACCCGCCGAGAAGGCTCGTCGAAGTTCCTTACGAGCCGTCAAGTTCTTCTGCTGCTGGGAACGAGGCCACGTTCAAGTTGTCTTTGCCGCGGCTGCCCCCTCACCTACAAAAATTTGATGGCAAGATTACAGCGGACTTACAGGTCAGTATATGCGGGCAAGAAATCGCATGTTCCTTGGTGACTCCTGAAACTATCCGGTCTTTCCCCCATCGAATAGAGGGGCCTCAATGTGACAAACTATGCCCCCCCATAAGCTAGGTTGGCAGTCATTGACATTTCTTGTTCGGTAGGCCTTGCTATGGCTCTTGACTGCAGCTACCGGTGTCAAAGAGATGATGATGGTGGCTCCAGACTATTGCAGCCAACGTGATAGGTTCTACCCATGGGGCCAGCGCGAACCATGCCTTAAGATGCTCGAGCACGCGGCTGGGCTCCAAATGGCGCCCGGAGAAAAGCCCGATATGTACGGCCCATGGTATATGGTTCAAGCCATGGTGGAGATCATAGGTCCAGCTCTAAGTGCTTTGCCCGATTCGCGTGAGGTGAGTTTCAAAACTAAAGTACTGGCGTATATCGTATTTACGCATTTATAGATATGGGAGACTAAGGGATAGTTTGGTTTGTTGGGAAATTTTTATAGGCGGCCGTATTCGGCGTTTGCTAGCGGGAAAAGACGGTGGGCTGCGGAATAGCATCAATTCTATATAATAACTAAGTTGATTTGAAGTGCCACTAGCCCAATCCGGAGCATATACTGAAGCATTCAACTGCATGAGCACATGGCAACCCGCCACAGTCCGCGGTTTTCCTCCAAGATCTCTACTACCATATCGTCAATTCTTAACAACGTAAATCGGCTTGATGCTGCTAAAGTCGGGGCGGTGTACTAGAATTAAGATGTTCTACTAAGCAATCCCTATTCCGCGAGCGAGTGGGTCATACCGCAATACCTCGCACCAGATACACCTCGCTAGCTAACAATATGCGGTCGAAGGATTCGAACCAGCCATGTCGCGATGTAACGTTAATTCAGCCCCAGTTATTTTAATAGCGTGGAGGTGATTGGGGTTGATGGCAAGTGTCGCAGGTGTAAATCTCGGTGTCAGGTGGCAGGAAAGTAAGGAGTTTATTAGCGTTGCAAGCAGTGTACCACGCAGGATCCCCTGACCGCTACCCCGGCATTGGGCTATCTCTAACATCGCGTGTCTAGTCCGGCGGTGCCTTCACCCTCTATTTCCCCGTTTCCGCCTGAATGCCAGGATGCGACTACTGGACACGAGAACCATTACGGTGGTGGACGGTTTCTTCGAGAATAACCCCCCAGAATACGCTATCTTGTCCCACACATGGGGAAACGAGGAGGTCACCTTCCAAGACCTACAAAACCCCAACGTATATACCAAATCTGGATACTATAAGATCAATAAGGCCTGCGAGACTGCCCGCAAAGATGGGTACAATTACGCCTGGGTCGACACCTGCTGTATCGACAAGTCGAGCAGTGCAGAACTCTCCGAAGCCATCAATTCCATGTTCCGCTGGTACCGCCAGGCTGCTGTCTGTTACGTGTATCTGTCCGACGTTAACGTCAACGTTGACGTGAGCTCAAGCGAGTTCGAGTTACGATTCTCGGAAAGCAAGTGGTTTACGCGAGGATGGACCCTGCAAGAACTCATCGCGCCATCGAAGCTGGTCTTTTTTACTGCTGACTGGTCGCCACTGCGAGAGAGGGCTGAACTATCAAGTCTTATATGTCATATCACCGGGATAGCTGAGAAATTTCTCCAGAATCGAGGCGATGCGAATATCGATCAGTTGCTCGGCCAAGCCAGCATCGCAGAAAGAATGAGTTGGGCCTCGACAAGACAGACGACTCGGATCGAAGATGTGGCCTACAGCCTTCTCGGCATTTTTGAGGTGAACATGCCTCTGCTTTATGGCGAAGGCGACAGGGCTTTTATCAGGCTTCAGCATGAGATCGCAAGACAGTCCAGCGACCAGTCGCTTTTCGCTTGGCGTTACGGGAATAGAACATCTGAGGCTGGTCTTCATGGGATTTTCGCCAGCTCCCCTGCAGCCTTTTCCCGGTCCGGAGACATTGTGCCATTTGAGGTGGAAAGCAGCATTCCGTCGTTTTCTGTCACAAATCGTGGCTTACACATCACCATGCCCATCTATCTGGAGAACGGTCTGCTACAGTGTCGACATAAAAGCGATCACACCACCATTATTACTGTGCCTCTCCGCAAGATACGCGAGGATGTGTATGCTCGGGACGACACGGACCTCCTCGGAAACATTGACTACCGGGCTTGGAACCGATGGGAGAAAAAGAGGATCTATGTTAGTACCGATCCAAGGATTATTCAACAAAGAACCGAGGACGGTTTCGTCATCCGTAGTTTACCGGACGGACCTGGCGAGCCCGCAATCCTAAGGGAAAAGATGATTCCATTTGAAAAGCTTCGAACATGGGGATTCGGTGAAGGGGAGAAAGTTCGAGATATACCAATTTCGGTAGGAGGTGTACGAATCGGGTTTCTTACACTCGCCGCGTTTAGGGCGTCCGTGCAAAGAAGCGACGAGGACATTCACGATCCCACAATCCGAACAAGTTATTACTTTACGACTGAACCACATCCTAGCACGGGCCAACAACCCGGCGTGCACAAGTCAGAATCTTTGGGGCTATCCGCAATCTTGCTACCGCGGGGCGCGGTATATGTCAAGATCAAACCGGAAAACATCCTTGGGAAAAGGATCTTTTTCGTTGATGTCATGTTCTCGTCGAACGCGCTTGTTCTTTCCAGAGTTTGGGTTGCAACTAGGTTAGAGAGCATTTACCACCGAGTGGTGCTGTATGTGCTCGACAAGTTCCCGACACCAAAGTGGACAAGGCTGGAGACGATGATGAGGCAAACACTCGAACTGGGTTCGACATTCATTTCGGCTAGCTTTCTGATTCCTATGCCATCACTCTGCGTTAAGTTCTTCGACTACATGAATATCCTCGACGCTGCTCCAGTTAGTAGGACGTGGGTCCCTTCCGATGGGACTGGACCAACCCACTGGCTCCGACTTATTCTTAACAACCACTACGTGTCTAGAGGCTTAAGACTCGGGATTGCGTGGATTATTCCTATCTGGGGTACTCTTAGGAGGTACAGAAGAGTCCAGTATCAACCTCAATATGCGAGACAAAGGGCAAAGAAAAGAGATAGCCGTAACCTTTACATTGGTTTGGACTATTTCTTTCCGAGACGGCAATGGATTGATCATGCTGCAGTGTACGCGGTAGCTGCAGTTTTTCAGACTCTCGGTCCTGAACCTTCCCTTGTTTTCGTTGCTTTCTGCTTTGCTTTCTTCTTGACTCTAGACGAATGGCTCGAGGAATTGTATGGAGTGATTGGCAGATGGCATTTCCTGCTTCAGGGCGCAGTGAGGTGACACATTAGGGCAGCTAAATAATTCTCTCTCGTAGCGGAAAGAACAGATGCCTTATGTGTCGGAGCTTTTAAGGAAGCCGCCTGCTAAGGCTTCCGCCATACTTGTGATGAGGAGCCGTGAATGGTTACAGATAACAATCACAAAGTTCATCTAGAATATCTTCCCGGTAGCTGACTAGGTACAAAGTAATAAACGGTTGTTGAATCTCTTCTTCCCGTGCAAACCTATATACTATACTAGATGGACCGGCTCCTAGAGTCGTGTCCCTACAAAGGATAACGTTGGTGACAGCACTCATATGTACTACAACGTTAAAAGCAAGGAATATAGATTAGCTCGTATCATTAGGATCCTCGCAGAACCGATTAGCAGAAAATCGAAAAAGCAGAGCGGAATAGGAGACGCCGGCCGGCGAGACTGGCCTCAAGAACGGTGCCGAGACTAAGGGGCAGTTCTCAAACTTTCAGCAAAGGCGGCTGATTCTGAATATACTTAGGTTTTTCCGAAAATGTATTATGGGGCTTGTACCCCAGGTATCTTTATTTTTGCTTGTGGATACCGTCCCCATTTTTCGACGATGCACCCAATTAAAATTAATTATTTTATTTAAGTTTACTGAACGCACGGACACAAGCATTCAGCTACGAAATCGGTACTGAAAGAATTGTGGGTCGATGGCTGATTTGCTTTGATTCGTCGAAATTTCCGACCTTTGTACTACTCCATCAAAAAAGGTCATTCAGCAAGCCCTTCTGAAAGTTTGAGAACTGCACCTAAGCCCAACGAGGAGAACCACCTATTTTCAGATAGGCCATTGAGGTGGCGAGAGAAGCTTTCGACGCCAGAATCCGACGCTGCTAAGTCGGCTCTTTAGAGTCGTTGGCCCAGTAGATCCTAAGGCGAGAATTGAACCTAGCTCAGGTGTGGGAATAGAAATCAGGGACGTTAATTAATCACACTTGGAATCGCTTCGGCCGTCTCTAAGAATCTGGAAGGTTGGACAGAAGGTAAGGCTATCCTGCAATACAGAATGAGGTTACGTTGCAAGGAAATATATGTAAACACTTATAAGTTAAACGCGATTAAAAGTAAAGAAATATTTCAGCTATGTTATAACTTAGAAAGAGTTGTGCTAATCGCACATTGGATTTTTATATAGAAGTCATACATTACTTTTTTTACACCTGTAACCGGCCCGTCATATTTCTAACGGCCTGTTTAACGCTTTTTTCAACCCGCTAGGAAACGCGTAATTTGCTTTAATTTCCTTTATTATAATACGCGCATTATTATTACGAAAAGGTAATTAAATTAATATTATAACAACATTTTTTAATATTATAATAATTATAACCGCCATATAACTTCATAAAGTTATTGCCGTTTTTAATTTATTTTTAAGGTTAAATTATTTTAATTTTTATTAAATTACGGAGGACGTCGACGATATGGTTACTATTATTATTATTAACGTATTTAAATAATTATAACTAATATATAGCTTATATCGTTTTAACAGTAGTTGATTAATTAATATATGCCTAAATAAAACGAATAAACTTTTTATTTATTAGATATAAGGGATATCTATTATTTTTCGTATTAATAACTAGTTGCGAATGCTTTAGAACGCGCACTGCACTTTAAGGTGATCTAGCCCCGGAACATATATGTTCCGATCAGAGGGAATCTTCCGTATATGGGGTGCTGTAGCACCCCTTGCTAGCTGACAGATTTTGAATTATTCGGAATGATTCGAACCTTTAGAAACGCTACTTCAGAGATATGCTACAGGACCAAGAGTCGTGACATCATCCAGTTCCCAGCTTGCAATTGCCCTATCACCTGCCCCTTCGTACAAGAAAGAAGACGACGCCCTCGTCGTTACCACCTAAGATACCGTCGACATAGGAAACGTCTCAAACGAGTATACAGCCCGAAAGCCAAGGCCAAGATTCCATCCCAAGATTTGTAGCTTATGTATTGCCGGAGGTGACGGTCGGCGTAGAAGTTAGCGGGGACCGTAGAAGTGGCGGTTACGGCAAGAGTCAGTATGGAAGAATCGGTTGGTTGAGGTACCGTAGAGATGACGGTTACGGCGAAAGTCGCCAATAACTCGAATCGACGTATCGTCGAGCAGCTAATTGACGACGGTCTAAAGCGAGTGGAAGATTGCTATCGTTGTTCGTCGACAGCGAGGGACAGCCAGTCCTCAAACTGTTGCCGGGTAGGATGACCGTCAAGAGAGATTCAGCCTTGAATCATTAAAAGGAGTCGTGAATGCATCGCCACCACCTGCAGACGTCGAATCGGCGAATTGAAGACATTGGGTTAAAAGATCGTACGTAGAAGTCTCGGTTTTTGGCAGAAGATGCTACCAGATGTTATGCGAGATATGGTGGTAATGAGTTGATTCTTAGAAGAAGGGAGACAGCGTTAGAGCTGCTGTTTTCAGATATGTGTCGGGCTAAGGGAATATGAAGGGCTGTGCGCGTCACAGAGAAGACGCCAAGCACGCTAGGTGTCATCACTACGTAATCGCTAACGATGTCTCTGCGGGGTAGCCGCCATATCTCCTCGGGTGCCAGAAGGTCTCACAGTAAGCGGTACCGGCTTTCACGCTAACCGTATATGGTAAAAGGCCCACTTTAGGTTCGTTACATAAGAGGAACGTGGTCAGCACCCCGGGTGCGCTCTCGTTGCGCTGGGTATGATGTGTCGATCTGTAGGTACTAATGACATATGTTGGTACAAATATCACCGCCAAAAAGAGGTGCAAATGGGTGTATATCACTAGAGGCTAGTTTGATTGGTTATCGAGGTTCCATTTTTCGAAGAGCACGGGCCAAAACGCCAGTTACCACTTACTGTGAGACCTTCTGGCACCCGTGGAGATAGTTAATTGCTCCTATGCTCCTTATCGTGGTAGTCCTATCAAGGTATTCTCTTGAGTAATTGTCACTTATAAAAATATGAACGCCAACGCCGCCACCAAGTAACTTACGAATTTGGTTGGTTGCCGTGTAATGAGCATTTGCTAATAACTATCTCCACGACGGCTTTGCATTAGCGGACTCAGGTGCCCAGTATTAGTCAGTCTATCGCCTATACTCGCGGCATCACGTGCTCCGGGCCTTAAGCTAGTGTCTGTCGGATGACTACTACACAGCTTACTTCTTCAGCAGATACTCCTTATTGCCTACGGCCTTATCCCAGATGGTTTCCAAGATGCCCCTGACAGGTCTCCTCTTTCCTGCCCCCGTCTCCATATCCGCCTTCAGCTTGTCGAACACCGACGGCAGGCTCTCAGCCTTGTACTTCTTCCGCATTTCCTCGTACACGTCCTTGTTGTAGATGGTCCAGAACTCCTCCTCGGTGTAGTACGTGCGGGCGTACAGCAGCTTGGCGCCGAGCAGCTCGGAGCTGCGCAGCTCGAGCTTCCGGTTGAGCTCGTAGAAGGCCTGGGGGTCGCGGGGTCCGCGGCCGTAGACGCCGACGGCGAAGATGCGCTGGTCGGCGACCTCGGCGACGCGCGGGTTGAAGCGCGACGACAGCCCGATCTCGCCGGCGGGGCGGCACGGCGCGAGGAAGATCTGCAGCTCCGGCAGCGTGTCGTTGACGAAGGCGATGAACTGCGTCACCGTGCTCGCGGGGATGCCGAAGTCCTGCACCACGTACTCATTGGCGAGCCCGGACTTGTGTAGCGCGTGGTAACACGTGCGGCTATCCATGAACGGGTCGGCCAGCCGCCGCGTGATGGCGTTCTGCGGAACGTGGAAGTGCTGGAACGCGAGCTTGCCGCCCCAGAACGCGCCGTGGTCGTACCGGAAGAGGTAGTCCGTGACGTTCATGTAGATGGAGTGCGGCTTTTCCTTGGTGGGCTGCTTCTTGAGGATGGCCTCGATCGTGTCGGCGAACCAGTGCACTTCCATCTTCTTGAGCACCCTCTCTTTGGGGGGAGGAGCGTCTATGAACCGGCCGAACATGACCACGATATGGCCCTTGCGGAAATACACTCCGTCGATGAAGTGGATTGATTCCTCCTTGGTGGCTTCCTCAAACATCGCGTGCGCCGTATCCACGTCTTGCACCAGCTGGATGTCAACCTGAACGCAGGGCTTGGCCGGGATGAGCTCGATGGTTAAGAGGGTAACAATGCCAAATGTGCCCAAGCTACCTGCGGCATGCTCGAGGAGGTCAGCATTGTGCGTGCGACTCGCCGTCTCAAGCGTGCCATCGCCGAGCACGATCTCAATGTCGGAAACCGTGTTATTGAACAGGCCGTAACGATACATGCTGGACTCGCCGGAGAACCCCGAGAAGCCGCCCCCCACGGTGATGCCCTTGAACTCCATGACGATCTTCGGGACTACGCCGTGCTTGAGACAGTGGGCCGCGAGGGCGTCCATCGGTACCTTCGGCTCTGCCTGCACCGTCATCTTCTCCAGATCAACGGGGAACAGGCGGTCCATGTCGCTCGTGTCGACGATGGAATCGCGCTTGAAGGACAACGGGCGGGTAGAGCTCGTGGATCCATGGTAGACCCTGAAGTGCTTCTTGGCGTCGTGGAAGAATTTCACCTGCTCTTGAATGCGCTTGACAGCTGCCCGGTGCTCCTCGAGGAGCTTAGTAGAAGCCATTGGAGCGGCGGTTGCGATGATGCTTAGCTAATATCCCCGATGACACTCACTGCTTGCGCCTCTTGTTGAAGCCAGTGTCCAAAGTCTACTTTGTAAGTCTATGAAATTGCAATGAACTAGAGTGGATGCTTCCAAGATGTCCTGCCCCGATGGTTGCGCGTCTTATCAAATGAGGCTAGGCTAAGCAGAGATTACCCTGTCAGCTTGCGCATGAACCCCCTGCTGCCAGCCCGCTGTTTAGCGGTGGAATGTTCGTACATCGTACGAAGTACGATGCACCATGCCAAGACCCCAAGTAGTTTAAAGATGCCGAAGTTCCATAGCGGAGGGCCACCAATAAGCCCACGGAAAAGATACACACAAGCATGACAACAATGGTTGCCATGGGCGGGATAACACGTGACTAATACCCAAAGTAACCTGGCTAGCAATGCTGGAAGGAATAAGTCACATGTTCATATTCTCCGGACTAGCCGTATCCCCGGACCCACATATTCTGCAAGATCGCAACTTCAATTGCCGACCAGACCTTCGCCGCACCGGGTCAAACACGGACTGGGACCCAGAAGCCGCTGGCTCGGCCTTCGTGGGCCTCCGCGCCGCCAACGGTATCCTCGCCGTGCGGGACCCGAACAAGCCACTACCAGGTCAAGCAATCAATCCATTAGGATCGGCGGGGCGTCGTCGAGATCCGGCAGCCGGACCACCCTAGCTCCGCGGTCCGTGGGAATTCGTCGACATGTGTAAATTGCATTTGTACCCCTTGGAGGAACTCATGCCATTCAAGGCTATTTGATTCGGTTGCACCGGACCGTGGCTGTCGAATCTGAATAGTGCCAAAAATTGTGAGGCCCCACAGTCTGGGGAGACGCTGTCAAGATCTCATATTGGCTTGCACTTCACCTTTGAGTCTTCCATGCCCAGGGCGTGGCTTCTACAAGCCCAAGATACATTACTTCAAACTTTGAAACGTTACTTAGGTGCTGGTACATTTGGTCCCTATGTTTTGGTGTCAATGGATATAATGTAGTTTTCCGGTAGTTGTGACGAGAAGTACATTACATGAACATGCGTATCATTTGGTGCAGCAATGTGAACTGGATATTTCGTCGACGGGACAGGCAGCAACGGGTTAATAGGAATTACGAAAGCGTAGTTATCGTTTTAGAGGGCATGTCCGTCTTAATGATATGGGTCATGTTACTCCAGTTCATTTGTTTGGCTCACCTTGCGCACATTTTATCTGCTACTGCTACAGCCGTACAGTAGGATGTCCCACAAAACCGTTGTTATGCAACGTTCGATCAACACCAGAATTTGATCTATCGTGAAACCAGTCGCCATTCATGACTGCCATCAATTTTCCGTATCCGACCACGCTTACAAAACCTAACGCCACTAATGCTTGTTCATGACTGTAACCGCAAGACTGACTCCAAAAACGGACTACTTCGACGGCGTGCGGACGCTGTGAGTGGTATGCTACAGCGTAAGGCATTCCAAAGGGAACCTTATTCTGCAGAAGCCAGCTTACAAATGCATGCCGCCCTCTGGATCATCCTCGTCATTGTCGCGGGGCATGCGATCCATCAGTTGTTGGAGCAACTCCACATCGCTCACCCCTTGTATCGTGCCCGTCTGGAACGTACCGTCGCGCCAGGCCTCGTGCTGTCCCGACTCCTCGCCGGACGCGAGTCCGTTGACCCCGTTCGTCAAGCTTCCCGCTGCCGCCGCGCGGGACTCGCTGGTGCCGGTGCCATTGCTCGCTTGCGGGGCGGCCGCGTCCTCCTCCGGCTTGCCCTGGAACTCGCGCCAGTCCAGGCCCCTGCTCTGGACCTCAACGCGTACCAGCTCGATGCGCTCTTGCATGCGCGCGATGACGACCTCGTTCTCGGCAATGGCGTCGATGCAGTCCTGGTCGGGCTGTCCCACTTGCTGCTGCTGCTGCTGCTGCTGCTGGCTGTTGCTGTCGACGTCGAGTGCCGTCACGGCGCCCTCGGCGAACGGCTTCAGCTCTGCGTTAGAGTAGTCGAGGAACGCGATCGAGTTGCGCAGCTCCAACACCTTGAGTGCGAGGCTGCTGGCCGGCAGGTCCTTCAGAGCCTCGGCGAACCGGGCAGGGCTTATCGGTTGGGAATCCGCGGACATGACTGTGGTGGATAATATGAAAGAACGCAAAACTGGGACGCGCTATTGTGAATATGGCGAGAAGAGGAATTGAATTTTGGTTCGGGACTGAAGAATATGCTATTCGTAGCTGCAGAACAGTTCGCTGTCGCAATGCGGGAGCTGCCTGCAGATTACGACGTAGGGCAACTTTTGGCGTGGTACATCTCCATGCAAGCAAGCTTGGAGCTTGGGCCATCAAACGCGGGGTTCCCTGTCCACGCCTGGTACCCCCTTGCCCCCAATCTTCGGGACTGAACATCGACCTGCACTGGGCTAGTTCCTCCCCTATTTCCACCTCAACCCTCCGCAAATATAGCAGCGAGATAAGAGAACGTCACGTCCGGAAGGTTCGTCAGCAACCAGGGGCCAGTGCAATGCATGATAACGGCTTTTTGCAAGTCGACGCGC
Source organism: Monosporascus sp. GIB2 (assembly GCA_004155935.1). Classification (NCBI taxonomy): domain Eukaryota; kingdom Fungi; phylum Ascomycota; class Sordariomycetes; order Xylariales; genus Monosporascus; species Monosporascus sp. GIB2. The sequence continues at coordinate 5,957 of QJNV01000630.1, read as the reverse complement.
AGTCCGGCTCTTGTATCCCCCTTAGAAACATTATTGGTTGGGATAGGGGAGGATGGTTCTGTTCTCTGTATCCTCCACAGCCCACCACTAGCATTAACGACATCACCCATAGCTGGAGGAGGGCTAATGCTTAGATAAAAGCTGTCGCATTCTTCATGCCTTGTCTGGATCATGTGGCTCGCCTGTCGTTACGTCTTGTCTTCTTCTCTCTTTGTGTTTTCGTGATGCTCGCGACGTTGGTTCTCGTAACATGTCCGCTGTTGGTAATTTTTGCCACCACCGGCACGCTTACCGCTGTTCAAGGCTCCCGGCAGAAATTCCTCGGAGAGGGCGACTGGGGCGAGTTCAAATGCGATCTTCCATCAGTTCTAACCCCTAAGGATGCTGGGCTTCCAAGGGCTCCAGATGTCTTGTCAAGTGAAGATGCGTTGTTCAAACAGGTCGAGAGACATGCCGCAATCGTGAAGCTCCCAACCATCTCCTACGACGATAATGGGGAGACCGGTGAAGATCCGAGGTGGGACGTGTTCTACCAGCTACATAGGACGTTGGCGTACTTATACCCTCGTGTGTGAGTATCAAGTCATAGACCCACGGCTGTTGTCCACAGACTAGCTTCGACCGGCAACGGAAAGTCTGCTAAACTAACCTTGGTGGCGACAGCCATCATCGAATGATGCGGGAATGGGCGAACAGTATCGGACTAGTGTATACTCTCAGGGGAGCGAATCCCTCCCTTAAACCCCTGCTACTGACAGCTCACCAAGATGTGGTGCCTGTTGACGACGACTCTGCATGGACGTATCCATCCTTTTCAGGACATTTCGACGGGCGATGGCTCTGGGGTCGGGGCGCATCAGACGATAAGAACAGCTTGACTGCCTTAATGTCCGCTTTGGACGTTGTTGGGGTATGCCGAATGGGTTCCAAAGCGAACCATTGTGCTTGCTCTCGGCTTCGATGAAGAACCGTCTGGCCGCCGTGGGGCTGGTACGATTAGCCCGTTTCTCGAGGACTGATACGGCAAGTACGGAATGGCTATGTTACTCGACGAGAGCGGCATGGGCTTGGAGCTGCTCAGTAATGATGCTCTATGTAAGCATCGCACAAGGATTACTATTGCCGATTCCGAGTTAATTGTCTTTTCCCAGATGCGCTCCCCGCTGTAACGGAGAAAGGTTATATTGACATTTGGCCCGAGCTCCACGTGAACAGGAGGTCATTCGTCAACGCTGCTCCCTCATACGGGCATAGGGATTGTCTCCGAAATCGTTAATCGGCTAGAGTCGCACCCCTGGGAACCTAAGCTGATTGAAGGCTCGCCCATCCACAACCATCTCATCTGCCAAGCGAGATATTCACCCGAAGCCTCCCCAAAGATCACCAGGTTAGTTCGAAAGGGAGATCTGGAGGCACTGACAGAGGAGCTGGTGACAATCGACCGCGCGACTCAGTATCGGATCCAGACGTTGCAGTCCACTAACTACTTCATGGGCGCTGTGAAAATCAACGCCATGCCGGAATATATCAAACTAGGGGTGAACCACCGAGTCGCGCCCCGCAACTCGATCCCCGAGGCAAAGGCGAACATACTGAAGCAGATCGGACCCATCATCAAGAAATACAGATTAACCGTCAAGGCGTTCGAGGGAGAGGGTCACAGCCCGGACTTCGGGCTCTATATGAGCCCCGATGAGGGTGCCGCTACGCCGATGTACGAGGTCGACTATAACGGCACGCTAATCCTGAGCTCCTCCCAAGCGACAGTGAACGCGCCCGTCTCGCCGACCTCAGGGCCCCTCTGGGATCTCTTCGCCGGGACAATCCGACACGCCTTTGCGTTCGACGGCGGGAAAGTCATCCCGGTTGGCGAGCTGATGACGGGGAACACCGACAAGCTGCATTATCTCAGTAGGTTCAGCCTCCCTCGTCGGCAGCGTCTCGCGCGGTAGCTGACCATCCGGCAGATCTGACAAGACATATCTATCGTTGGACCCCTCGCGCAAGGGGGCCAGCATAAACGCGCATACTGTTGACGAGCGCATCAATATGCATGCACATATGGAAGCCCTCAGGTTCTACTATGATCTGATTAGGAACCTCGATGCTTCCGATATTGCGCCTGTTGAGGAGGAAGACGGGATGGGTGAGCTCTAAGTGAGATTGTCCCGGTCTCCCTGGTAAGTAGGCAAGCCCTCCTACTATAGTAGTTAGGCGACCTATGTCTGCCTGGGTATATCTCACCGCTACGTATCTTTACATAATCTAAAGGGGATCTCGTCATTTCTTTCAACCAAATGCGATAATCATAAGTACCTGATATTCTGATGTAACAGTCGAGTATTATTATGGTCGAGCAAATTCAGATTGTTCAATTGCCGATCCCACCCCCACTCCTTGACCACCTCTTACACCAAAGGCTCATTGTTTACTTCTACGAATTATAGCGAATACCTCCTCAATTAAGACCCTTTCTTCATAACTGAAAGCCGCTTTTCTTGGTTCCATATGGATGCAGCTGCGGTTATTCTGCGATTTATATTGGCTAGTCAATGCGGCAGTGTTCCGCGTGTATGGATTCAGACCCAGATCCAGGCAACAACGAGGCTAGCTAAACAGGGACACTAGTCAGAGCACCTATCGCTAGGAAAAATCAGGAGACTTTGAAGAGGCTTGGGGGCTCTGTTGCGACGCATTGAGGCGATTATGTTGTTGAGGAATGTTATATAAGACATCCCTGGCAGCAGCCTATAGTGAAGAGAACATGCAATATCGGGTCAAGTTGTAACAAGGCCAGGCATGCCACCCATATCCAAGCCGGGGCCCCTTTCGTCCAATCTCCTCCATGAAATTTTCCACGTCTACTTCCCAGTTATGCGCCTCTCCCGGGGTGTCTGGTGCCAGCCTGACCCAACTCGAAGTGGCCTTGTCGGGCTAGCGCATAGAGCCTTCTTATCTTTAATTCTGCTAGTCACTCTGACAGTCTTTGAAGCACTGCTAGACGCCTGTCCGAGTCAAGGGGTATAAGAAATTGCTCTCTGACCTCCAAAGATACGGCTCGGGGAAGACACTTCGCGCGCACATTGTGGAAAAAATAGCGATACAATCCGGTGTGTGACAGGATCGCATCCGTGGTTATGACGCGAGCTGATAGTGCCAGTTGCTCTGTCCATGTCTTGAGGATTACCAGGTTGTGGATGAGGCGTAGGATGTAGCTCTGCACCTCGGACACGCGCAAGTTCTCGGCGAGAAGCCACGCCTCGAGGAGGCTGTCCTCGGTGCAGACTTCGTGGGGTTTGCCACCGCATCCAGTTGTAGGCCCCGGAGCTCGTAGCATAGATCCAGTCCACGAAAAGCGATATCGGCGTCTTAGTGGCATGTTTAGTTAACTCAAACTGAAGTGTACGGCTCTCCTCCATGGGGCTGTTTAGGGCTGCGAGGAAATGCTTGGAGAAATGACCGAGCAAGTCTGCATGGGCGGAAAGGGTCTCGCCTGTCAGAATGTTGTGGTCACCTGTTCTCCATCCTTCCTGGTCAAGCTGTCAGCAATGCTTATAAAACATCTACTGCGGTAACAAAAGGATGGCAGAAACTTTGCTTGTAGGTCCGCATACTAATTTTAGGAGCGTCTTCTTGCCGGCCATATTGGGCTGACATGTTAGAAAGGTAGTAACCTGAGGTAATCAGTTAGTTGCAGATTCGTCATGTAGACTGGCTGCATATAGGTGTCAGGCACACTAAGGTTAGGTGCAAGGAAGTTATAAAAAGTCGCTAATCAGGCCAGTAAAGAAATCAAAAGATCGGCTGACAGATCTGAAGCCGGAACGGTCTGCCTTTCAGTGTCTTCCTTTAGCAAAGTAGACTCAAAGTGCAGTTTCGGGATATCAACTGTAGAATAAGGTAAATAAGCATTTGCTGAGGGTCTAGAGACTGCGAGATTGATGGCAAGTGGATATTTTGTACAGAAGGTCGTCAGTGCAGGAGAATACGATCATAAGCTGGGAATCTAACTGTTGGCTAGCTACTCCAATGATGGGTACAATGGAAGGCTCACTTTACTTACCCTGGCTTATCATGACTGTAAGTATCCCATGAATCATCTCTTGGAAGCGTTATTATCCCTTATCAAGCTCCCGCGGGGGAGCATTATGGCCACCACCACAGCCCCGTTCGCACAACGGCATGCCCTGAGGCTCGGACGATTGGAACTGAGTATGAGATTAGACTTCAGCAAACACGATAGCTGGATAATGTCACCTAGACTTAGAGTGAACTCTTCAAGGTCTTGTTACGAGAGCCCATGATCTTCTTCCCGGCGGAAGCGAAGTTTGTAAAGCCGACCACTTTGCGCTGAGGCCCTTGGTCGCTTGGAAACTTAGAAGGTTGTCCCTCTTTCAGATTAATGCCCTAGGCGAGCTTAACGGCATAAACTCAAGAATGTCCTGACCAGCTTGGCTGTCTCTTTCATCAGCACCTGGGTAGAATCCCCTGCTTGGGCCTCGAAGGGCATCAGCGAAGCTTACGGTTGTGTTGCGTGCCCGTGCCAGGGCACTTCACCCCATGCTGTTTTCGCCCTCCGGGCCGCTTGGACAACTCTCTATACATCTTCGATATTACTAAATGGGATTCTGGATGGCCCTGTGCTGTTGTAGTGTGAACGGGGTACTTGTTTTCATTTTTATTTTATTTTCCCTATGCCATGGCCGTAGGAAGTCTTTTTCGTCACATTTCTTCTTTTTCTCCTTTCCCTTTCTTTATATCTCTTTGTCCAGGAAAGTGAGCCCAGTTATCAAGTGGCATTGTAACCTGGGCTGAAGGCCTGAGCATGGGAAATCCCAGCAGTATCTATGTATCTGTGTCAGGGAAACCACACGACTCCCGATATGTAACTATCTGACATGGTGGTACGATGGTAGCACAAGACCGAAGGTGTTGCCTTGTATGGTTGGCCGTACAATGGCCGATTTCACATTGCATAACTTTGGTGGGGTATGTGGCTTTCCATATATAAGAATATAAGTGGTAGGACAGATAAGTGGTCTCGAACTTTTACGGTCCACGATCCACGGCCCACGGCTGTCTCATGTCTAATCACGTCGGCATACATAATGCGTGCCTTTTGCTGACGTATGATGTAGATATATATGTAGGTATAGCATATTAATCGACAGGCAGGAGGGGCCACATAGAGCCATCGAAATCCCTTATACTAGTTTATACTCCTTCTGGCATAATGAACTAGAGGGATTAGTGTGTTTTGCCTTGGTCATAAGCTGTGGTAAGCACATCCTGTTTGTGTCCGGCTAAGATTTAAGACCCATGCTATGTGAACCGTGAATATGATGGCAAACTTGCAGTGAGACAAACAAAGTAAGGCTAGAGAACACACAATTCGAACTGCTGTAGATACGGGATATTTTCAGATTGTTTCCTACCTACCTACCCATCTATCAGATACTATGTGCGCATTACTTACTTACATATCTACTTAGCCATACTCCTGCCCATGATATATGGTCATTGCAAATTCCCGAAAACCTCGAGCTCATAACACCGAGCTTTTACGGAGCCTGTAAAGAATCTGGGATCAAATCCATATTGGACATTTAATTCCCTCTTCATCAAAACTTTCCATCTAACTGTTCATCCCAAACTCGCAAACTTGCACAGGTACCAGACAGCATCACGCACTTTCTGTGGTTATTTAGGCGCCTACTTTCCTCTCAGCCTTGTGGCCTGGCACCTTCCACCATTTCCCTTCAGATAACAATCTTCCTGTACCTCACGTACGGTTAAGAAATTTCACAGGATGCATGACTGAAGCCACCCCGTCCTCGTCGGTTTTGACCCTCCCACTTCTCACAACCATCTCTTGCCCGTCTTCCTTGACTGTTTTGTCGATAGATGCAACGAATCACTATCAGCATTCAGTATTCTTCGTCATCATTAACAACCCC
>QJNV01000921.1:0-17353 GCA_004155935.1 Monosporascus sp. GIB2 | reverse complement strand
GATTTTCTTTCAACAATAAAAGGGTCCCTACCTCCTTTTCGGCACATACAGGCACAAAGCAGATCGGACTGATCGGAGTAGTAGCGCTAGATGTGCTGACTCTGTACATACTAAGTTGCTCCCGAGGCGTGATGGCCGGCTTTTGTTAACTCCCAGCTTCAAGTGTTAAGTTTTGAACTCCACTCCGGCCATTAGGCAGACTTGACGTGCCTTAGCCCATCGGGCGGTTCGTTGATCGGTTGAGAGATATCGTAGCTCTACCAAGGGTAATCGATCCACCGACGTAAGTTGAACAAAGTCTGGAGGTATGTATGAGGCGGGAATGCGCCGTACAATCCTTTTCGGTTCTTCCCAGCTCAGAAAATTCGACAAACTTCAAGTCCCAAGTCACATATCCGAATGCCACCAGCCTCGCGATCCTCGCCCTTGATTTTCTCTTTTGGTACCCCGTGGTACCCCTTGTGCCCGTCTACCGCTACCATCCTGTTTCTTGCCTGACCGCCGTTCGCCGTGGAGCAGTCAGCGTCCATTGTGGGCATCTTGGTCTCCGCCACCCTCTTTTTTTTCTCGCGATGGCAGCTGCCCATTCTGTTTACCTACCCATTTTACACAAACACCACAACCCGCTCGTCTATATCGCTTGAGGAAACCTCCATCCCATGCAACTTAGCCTAACTATCAAAGATCATTCGGGCAATAGATGGCATCATCGTGAAGAAGCACCGCATGCTATTATTTTTCTGGTTGACAGAGAATTATCATTAGCACGGTCTCTGGCATTTTCTTTGTTCCAAGTCTTTGATACCTTATATATGTTCCATAGGTAGGAAATAGAGGTATTTATCTAAATGTTACCTACTCTGCGTTTGCACCTCTATTTTACGTACCTACTGTGGATTGGCATCCACGTTTGTCACTTCCATCCCACACATATCCAAGTCCGCCGCACTGCCCACCCCCAAGAGTCCACATAAACCCGTACTGCCGGCCTGCTGGGATAGAGCTAAATGGCCAACCGCGCACCATTTCGGTTTAAACTTCAACCGCCTCGCGCCTAGACCGCTGAGGTAGTACCTCCGCCAGTCTAAGCTCCAAGGCACTCCCCTGCGTATCCCTCTCGACACTTGCCAACTCAATTTCGTCATCTATCTCAAATCCTAAGCTAACCCTCACCTATTCGAAAGTTATTGTCGTTCTTGGGCTTCATCTTGACCTCTTCACACCGGGGCTATCTAGTGGTTGCTCAACCGGCTCCCACACAAAACGACCGCCATAACGGCGATTGCTTCCTCACGTTTCCCAAGTCCTCAGCTAGTTGGTAGCTCGGAGATCGAGCCAGCCCGACTCAACACCGAAGCATTGAGTTTCGCCACGACCTGTCCGATAAGCGATTTCGCTATTACGGGAAGACACCTTCTCCAAGACGATGTCCAGACAGAATTAGCTCGCATTCTTCGCTTAAGCCTTAGGCACTAATCAACACACCAATATCGCCATTTCAGTTTGTTTTTGTCAACCTCCTTTGGCCCGCCGTGTGAGGCCCGTGAAGCATGCTCAAAATGGGAAACTGCATGAGCTCGAACAAAGAGGAGGAAGAGCAGAAGAAGCGGAGCCAAGCCATTGACCGAGCGCTTGACGAGGACTCGAAGAGATTGCGGCGAGAATGCAAGATATTACTACTTGGTGAGTCCTCATTGGATCTAAGTCGACGATGCGGCTAAACAAGATCCTATGTAGGGTCCGGCGAGAGCGGGAAATCGACGATTGTTAAGCAGATGAAGATCATACATCTGAAAGGCTATTCAGCAGAGGAGTTGTACAACTATCGCGTAACCGTGTTCAAAAACTTGCTTGAATGCGCCAAGGCCGTCATAGTCGCCATGGACCAATTCGACATCGAGCCGAGCAACCCGGAAACCAAGGGCTACTGTGATTACCTGCTAGGGTACACTGTTGATGCCGGGCCCTCCGCCAGCATCGAACCCGAGGTCGGCGTTGCAGTACATGCGCTGTGGCATGACCCTTGCATACCCAAGCTAATGGAGCATGCCACCGAATTCTACCTCATGGATTCTGCCGAATAGTCAGTAAGGTTCATTCAGATATTCCATGGGTTTGCTGACCGGTCTCTCAGTTTTTTCGTCGAGGTGTCACGGATATGCGCACCGGACTACCTTCCAAACGTGATGGACGTCCTACGTGCACGGACGAAGACGACAGGTATTTATGAGACTCGGTTCCAAATGGGAGCTCTTAGCATTCAGTAGGAGATACCGGCCATCTACATGGTTTAACCCCAACTAACGATCCGTGCTTAGCATGTTTGACGTCGGAGGCCAAAGGAGCGAACGGAAGAAATGGATTCACTGTTTCGAGAACGTGACGTCCATCATCTTTTGCGTGGCGTTGAGCGAGTACGATCAAGTGCTGCTCGAAGAAAGTAGCCAGGTAAGCCGTTGGAGCGGAATTGCTTGAACGGCGCTGACAGGACGGTAGAACCGCATGATGGAAAGCCTACTGCTTTTTGACTCGGTGGTGAACTCCAGATGGTTCATGCGCACGAGTATCATCCTATTCCTAAACAAGGTCGACATATTCAAGAAAAAACTACCGAAATCACCATTAGGAAATTACTTCCCAGACTACTCCGGGGGCAACGATGTCAACAAGGCAGCGAAATACCTATTATGGAGATTCAATCAGGTTAACAGGGCTCACCTCAATCTTTATCCTCAGTACGCCATGACCTCCTGCTGTTTGGATTTCACAGATGCTAACTGAGGACAGCTTGACTCAAGCAACAGACACCTCGAATATCCGGTTGGTCTTCGCGGCGGTCAAGGAAACGATACTGAATAACGCACTTAAGGACTCAGGCATTCTGTGATTCGACTTTCATCAAATCTCATGCCTGGTCCTGGTCATCACCCCGGGAATGGGAGGAAATGGAAGGTTTTAAGCATTGGACTGGAGTTGGGGACATCATCTTTCTTGCAAGGCGTTGGGGCACCGTGGTTCAGCGGATTTCGATATCCCTACGGATTAGTGATGCGTTACGATCGAGAGAAGCCGAGCTATTCGACCGATAAGACTGGCTGCAATATTTTCTCTCATCGTTTCCCTATCCACGTGCGGCAAGATCAGCATTGTATCCGTGCTCATCCTTAACTGGACGATCCACATAAACCAACCACCCCGGGGGGGGGGGGACAAGAGCCACGACGGATAATGTTACGTTGGGCATAAGCGGTCCTATTGTGTCTGGCAGAGGATATTTTATTACTTTGGTTGAGGCCTATCATAGCGACGCAACTGCTGTTGAACGCGGTGACATGTCATGAATATATTTCTCAACACCTGGTAATGGAGGCCCTATACTGCACCTTGAGCGACCGAGGACCGGCCGACCGGGTCGCGCCGAAAATTCGCCGAACGATGCCGTGATACCGGTTCCACCCATGAGAGTAGTCCTTCCAAATCCAGTATCTGAATGGAGCTTCACCAGAGCAACTCGATGCATCCGAGACGGTAAAGAATTGAAAGAAATCCCGTTCAGTGTATGTCTGCCGTGTTTAAGGGGGGATCCCTGGATTTTCTCGGGTTTCTGCATCAGGGAATCCCGCCGATGCCTAGGGAGGTATGTAAAGCGATCTCTGATCTACCCAAGCGGTGGTTCCTGATGTTAGTGGTGGTGGATGGTCTAATCCTCAGGGTAGCATGCCATCCGGCTAAGGCTTATGACATAGTTGAGGGAGCATCTGAGAGGCATACAGGCAGACTTTACCCGCGCTTGTCGAAAGCGGCCATACGAGTGCAGACCGCATGCATGAGAAAAGGGGGGACGGGGGATGTTTCGTGTGCTCTCCCATAAAATTGAAAGAGTTTACAAATTAATGTTGGGGTGTAGATGCCTAAGTACCTAATCACCTTGTCAACCTCCTCCTGTCTGGCATACTGCATGCAGACTACAGGTTTTCGTCTTACAGGCAAGCTTAGTATGACAGGTAGCCGTAAGAGCAAAGATGGGACTCAGAAAAAGGGGTCGTGTCATCTCGCTCCGTGGACATCAGAATAGATATCCAGGCAGTGTTACGAGGCGGAAGACATACATGCATATGCTGGTCAGGCAGTCAGGCTACCTGTTAGTCAGTGTTCAGACAACTCAGCAGTACTATAAGGCGTATGACAGGTCTCGACTCATATTACCTTGACTTAGTAGAGGCCAAAGGTGGGGATTTTTCTGCACGCTTTTTACGCACGAAGTAACGTTTAGATGGAGGTGCGGCTTCATGTTAGGTACCTACGCTTATACCCCGCATTCTGATAGCACCGTATTAATTTGAGGAAAACCTAAAGAGGCGCTATGGCCGTGGGCTGTTAAGTGCTATTAATACTTCCCGGATCACCGGGCCCGCTTAGAAAGCGCCTAACCGAAGGAAGCTTAGACATATCGTCATGAACTAAAAAATAAGATCATGTCAAGGGAAGAACTGGGGCGATTGGATTAGCTCCTCGTTAGCTTTTCCTCAATTTATCGAGATAATACGGCACCTCTATTACTGTTTACTGTGTGCGCATTTGCACGTGATAGAGAAAAGTAGATCAAAGATATTTCACATAGACCAAGCTGTATATGCATACATAGTACGATGAGGTTTCTATTATCGGTATGGGCGCTTCGAGATTCAAGCTGGGTTGTAATAATCGTCCAGAAATAAGTAGTAAATCACTGCTTGCCATAGAGACTCACAAAAGCAAACCATGCTATGCCACGGAATATGGTGCTAGTTGCTATATGCTTGACTGCTTCAAGTACCTACAGCGCTAGTCTCGCGTTTCCAAGGTCATTACGGGGCTGCTATCCCAGTGAGAGACGAACGATCGCTCTTTTTTGTGCCATCGAGTAGCTACCTACAGTAGAGAGGAACCGTCTGAGCGAAGCGCGAGACCAGCGCCGCCTTCCATCGTCTCGGTCATGGCGGGCTATAGACTCCGGGGACTACCTGGCCAGACCTCTGCTTAAGTGGAGTATAGTAGTTGCAGCTGCACCTTGCTCGCAGCTCGCAGCTTCACGGCTTTTCGTCGCATGATCTCCTCACCAAACCACGTCATTGTGCTTTGCCGTGCCATGAAGTAACTTTAAACATGGGTAGTTGGGCATCTTGTTATATCAATTCCTTTTCCCGATCCCAATCTCATCCCCCTATGAGCTCGTCCCGTTTGGTTTCTCAACAGAGTCTCTGCCATATACATAAGTAAGTTACCAACAGGTTTTCTTGTATTTTGAAAAGCAAGTTCAAACGGTCTCGCTTCCCCGCTTGTTCGAGCTGGTTTCGTGTCTCTTCGCCCTTCACCCCTGAGCTTCGTCACCTACATGCGAGACGATCGACACTTCCCCGCATTCTCCTCCTCATTCCCCCTCCTCTCTCCATAACCTGTTCGTGTTTACGGTTGTCTAAGTCTGGAGCTTTTCAGCTTCGGTGTTATAGTAGGTGCCCCGCCAACAATATCACATGCCCGAGTTTATTTGTGTACGTTTCTTAACTGACGGATATCTGCTTAGCCAAGGTGCTGGTAGCCACCTCTAACTTGCGCAATCTAATTCCTACCATCCTCAGATAGGGCGCTCCACGCAAGATGGCATCTACAGAGAAGCGTCTTCCGACCAGCCGGCAACGTCGCCCCTCGACCAATGCTCCGGTCGTAGACATTGTCGGCTCAGTAGGACCCGCCGGCATCTCTAGGCCGAAGCACAAGCGCACCGCCACCGGTTTCGGCCCTGAAGAAATCAAGAGCGTGGAAGGTATGATCTATAGGTCATTCTCTGTACATATCTCCCTCGGGTTTACGTTATGGCATAAAAGCAGTTCTTGGCCTATTCTAATTTGTCACTGTCCCCTATAGCCTCGATCCCTGAGCCCCAACGGGAGGCTTGGACCAAGCACGCATTCGAAGGCTTCAAGACCAAAGACGACTTCGAGAAGGAAGTTGTCCGTCATGTCGAGACCACCTTGGCTCGTAGCTTGTTCAATTGTGACGAGTCGGCCGCGTACGCAGCTACCAGCTTGGCCGTCCGTGACCGCCTGATCAAGGAGTGGAACAAGACGCAACAGCGCCAGACTCTGGCCGATTCAAAGCGTGTTTACTACCTCAGCCTGGAGTTCTTGATGGGGCGTGCGTTGGATAACGCTATGCTGAACATCGGAGCCAAGGAAATTGCAAAGAGTATTATGATATCTCCTCCTGTGCACCAAGCACCATGAAACTGGGCGTTGACTTACGTTCTAGGCGGCCTCGACGATCTCGGTTTCCGCATTGAAGATGTTATTGGCCAGGAACAAGATGCTGCTCTCGGCAATGGCGGTCTTGGTAGACTCGCCGCATGCTTCCTCGATAGTCTGGCATCTCTCGACTTCGCTGCCTGGGGCTACGGCTTGAGATATCGCTACGGTATTTTCAAGCAAGAGATTATTGACGGCTATCAGGTAGAGGTTCCTGACTACTGGCTTGACGTCAACCCCTGGGAATTTCCGCGGCACGATGTAACGGTCGATGTGAGTGCCTACGGAGGCGGAGCATTCTCCTGAGATCAGTTGCTTACCTCGGCACAGATTCGGTTCTACGGCCAGGTCCGCAAATCCCAAGACGAGAATGGGAAGACGGTGGCCCATTGGGAGGGCGGCGAGATCGTCACAGCCACTGCCTTTGACATGCCGATTCCCGGCTTTGAAACCCCATCAACTAATAACCTACGACTTTGGTCCAGCAAGGCTTCCAGCGGCGAATTTGACTTTCAGAAGTTCAACAGTGGCGACTATGAAAGTTCAGTCGCCGACCAGCAGAGAGCAGAGACCATCAGCGCGGTGCTTTATCCGAACGACAATCTGGAGAGAGGCAAAGAGTTACGTCTCAAGCAGCAATACTTCTGGGTGGCTGCCTCGCTGCACGACATTGTCCGCCGGTTCAAGAAGTCCAAGCGCCCCTGGAGCGACTTCCCCGACCAGGTTGCGATCCAGCTCAATGACACCCACCCGACGCTCGCCATTGTTGAGCTGCAGCGTATTTTTATCGACCTAGAGGGTCTTGAATGGGACCAGGCCTGGAACATCGTCACGGCAACGGTAGAGATGCACTTCGAAGTCTAAGTAAACTCTCGCTGACTAGTCCTAGTTCGGTTATACCAACCATACCGTGCTCCCCGAGGCTCTTGAGAAATGGCCTGTCGGCCTGATGCAGCACCTGCTGCCCCGCCACCTTCAAATCATTTTCGACATCAACCTCTTCTTCCTTCAGTCGGTAGAGAAGAGATTCCCTGATGACAGGGAGCTCCTGCGTGCGGTCTCTATCATTGAAGAGTCCGAGCCAAAGATGGTTCGCATGGCCTTCCTGGCCGTCGTTGGTTCCCACAAGGTGAACGGGGTCGCCGAGCTTCACTCGGATCTCATTCAAACAACTATCTTCAAGGACTTTGTCACCGTGTTTGGTGCTGACAAGTTCACTAACGTCACGAATGGCATTACGCCACGAAGATGGTTGTACCAAGCCAACCCCCGGTTATCCGAGCTCATAGCGAGCAAAACTGGAGGGTACGATTTCTTGAAGGACCTTACGCTTCTAAACAAGATCGAGAACTTCGTCGACGACAAGGCCTTCAGGAAGGAGTGGTACGAAATCAAGTACGCCAACAAGGTCCGCCTTGCGAAGTATATCAAGTCCACCTTGGATATCAATGTCAACCCATCCGCCCTCTTTGATATCCAGGTAAAGAGGATCCACGAGTATAAACGTCAGCAGCTGAACATATTCGGTGTCATCCACCGATACTTGACGCTGAAGGCCATGAGCCCCGAAGAGAGGAGGAAGCAGCAGCCGCGCGTCTCCATCTTCGGCGGAAAAGCCGCGCCTGGTTATTGGATGGCCAAGCAAATTATTCACCTCGTGAACAATGTTGGTGCTGTCGTGAACAAGGATCCGGATATCGGCGATCAACTCAAGGTTATCTTCCTGGAGGACTACAATGTTAGCAAGGCCGAGATGATCATTCCTGCTTCCGACCTGAGTGAGCACATCTCGACAGCCGGCACCGAGTAAGTAACGCGCGATAACAGTAAAGAGAGAACATTTGGTTAACGCGGAAACAGGGCTTCGGGAACGAGCAACATGAAGTTCGTCTTGAACGGCGGTCTCATCATTGGCACTTGCGATGGTGCCAATATCGAGATCACCCGAGAGATCGGTCAGGACAACATCTTCCTCTTCGGGAACCTGGCCGAGGACGTGGAGGACCTGCGCCACGCGCACCGGTTCGGCCAGCATACCATCGACCCGGCGCTGGACAAGGTCTTCGACGCCATCGAGGACGGCATGTTCGGCGACTCCACCGACTTCAACGCGCTCATCTCGGCGGTGCGCGAGCACGGCGACTACTACCTGGTGTCGGACGACTTCCAGTCGTACATCGACACGCACAAGCTCGTCGACGAGGCGTACCGCAACCAGGACGAGTGGATCACCAAGACGATCCGCAGCGTGGCGCGCATGGGCTTCTTCAGCTCGGACCGCTGCATTAACGAGTACGCCGAGGGCATCTGGAACGTCGAGCCGCTGGCCGTCAAGCAGAGATAAGTGGAGAGTTGGGGCGGTGTGGTGAGGATGCTGATTAGAAATGCCCGCATGCGACGACTAGATACTTGTAGCCATGCGACGAGACGGATGAAGGGGAGACTTTAGGAGGAGTGTGAGAAACAGAAGGGCCTTCGCTTACAGATCTCTGTAGAGGATAAACCATACAACAACGAGGGCTGCGTGGCTTCGTTAGGTCGAAGGGTTTCGGTTTGGGGGGGAGGTGGGGTTTGTGAGCTCTTGCCCAAGCTAAACAGCCCGTTTACCAATATAGCTAGGTAGCATGAGTTGGAGTGCCACTTGAATGAACTTTCACGCCTGACCTGCCGGTACGAGTTTCGGTCGTTCGTGCCTCCTTTTCACACATACGACACGACCGTGCTCTTGCCCCATAAACGTGCGGGCCTAGACACTAGGTGTAGGCAGGTGGTTGGAACGATGGATAGAGGATGGGTTTCAGAGGGGTTAGGCGATGGGCTTAGATTTGGTGTTGCGTATGTATCTATTTATCTCCTTCTGTCGGCAGATGTGGTGACTTGCTTTTCGAGCGTTGAAAGGATCAAAAGGGTTATAATTGTGGCCTGTGTTTAGGAGCAAAGCAGGAGGAGACTGCCTCCCCACCCCTATTGGAAATAAGTAACCTTGAACAGGATCCCAAACCAAAGAATTGCTACGCTTTGTGCCTACATCTTTTGGTTTAGACGTAGAGATCAGGAGTATAACTAGTGACAACTCGTTCCTGCCTCTCGGTATCTAGCGCGCGCCTACGTCTTCCTCCTACAAGTGCACTCAGGCCGGGGGCTTGCGCACTTCAGGCTGGGCGGCGTGATGTATACAACTTATACTAAAAGACGATATCGACAATGTCTTAGTGATGTCTTCATGGCGCCTTGAGAAGTCTGCGGTGTACAGCTATTGGAGATCGATGCGCCAGAGCTGGTGATGAGCAGAGATGGTCTTTGAGCAGGAATGGAGGCGGTTCGTAGGGGTGGGGAGGAAGCTGTTCACAGAGTCCTCTCTGTATATCTAGCGAGTGGTCTCCTGTACGCATCTTGAGGGGGTTTGGGTGTGTGGGGTGCTCTCTGGGAGTAGTTTGGGTGCGTTATCGCAGGTGTAGGGGGTTGGCCCTTCTGGTAGGACTGGGGGTAAGCGGGAGGAGGGTTTTGCTCTACTTCTGGGAACATTGGGCGGGCTATGAGGGGATTAGTGTAGGTATGAGTACAACTGTGACGAGAATAAGTAATACAGCAAAGATGTATAAGTCCACCGTTGCAGGATGATCTTCTAATTTGACAATACTATCTGTGGATTGTAACCTGGTCCTGAAAGTAAAGCTTCGAACCGAAAGGCTTAGTGCTAGAGATAACAGAGCTGTGTCTGGCCGTGGACTGGCCGGTTTGAGTACAAGACGAGTGCTAGCACTAACTAGAAGGCAGAAGGTACTTACTCCGGTCTGTCCTGTTGAGGGAAAAGAATGATAGGTCGGCTTATGAAGCTTCGATGTTAAGAGGCACAGGTAGGCTTCTCCATAATGATCATACAGCGGCGAGAATTGTTTGCACATTAAAATAGTCAACTTCGCGCTATGTCGCTAGTGGGTGTTGGAAGCACCGCGAGCCAGTATCGTATAGCTTCATACTGAGGAGTCAGTAGAATCACCTGCTCATATTCTATATAGATGGTGTGCCCGCATTAACGTGTTCGATATCGCAAGATGGCGATCCCGTGCTTGCGGATTCTTAGGTGAACCCATGGGAGACATCCCTCGAATCCTGCACCCCGATAGATTTAGCGTCCAAAGAAGGGACCAGATACATACGATGCGTTGGCTTATATCCTCGTTAGCGTCTGGAGACGGGAGCCGCCCTTGAACTAGGTAAGTGGGAAGGGCCGGGACTCATTGTGTGCTGCAGACTTCCAGGAAGCTCTTGCAGAAGCCGAGATCAGCCCCTGAAACATGCCTCGTGGGTAACCAGGGCTGAGAAAGGTTGCCGAGTCGTTTATCTGCAGTTCGTTAACTGCCAACATGCACGTAGCTACTGGATCGGAATACTAGCATAAGTGATACTTCACATTGTATCGTCGGTTCCGTGTATGACCTCATCGCCCGCCTACTGGCACCAGTAGCCTGGTTGATTGCGGAGCTATGGCTGATCGCACCTGTCAAACGGGATCGTCAGGGTCCTGTCCATCGCCACCGGACGTGCCTGGCAGAGGCAATCTGATAATCCGATAGATGTCTAGGGTCCTTGACTTAGCGATCCGGTGCCGAGGAGTTCTACCGTATTTTGCTTCCATGCGCGGACCCTAAGCCAAAAAGATGAAAAGGCCTTATCACCTTCTCGACCGGAATGCGATACTCGTTGTCTCTGGTGAAAGTATGCCAACCCCGACCCATGAAATCTGCTCTGACGTAGCGCCGCAGCATACGTCATAAAAGAGCCACCCGCTCCTTGAATGAATTAGAAAAGTCGCCTACGGGAATTTTGGTTCAAGGAGCCAAAGCTCCGGCCTCACGCGGGTCGCAGGATACTGCGACCGGCGGGCCGCTGGGGCATCTGTTCTGAGGTACCCCCCTCGCGCCAAGTCTCTGCGACGCACTGAACACCCCATCCGACAAAGAAGCGGAGGCTACAGTAGAGGTAGGTCCCCTTGGAAGGCCCCTTGAACAGCTTCAAGCCCATGGACCCTGAATACGTCATTGTGCTTTGGCTCGGGACAAGTCTTGGGAAGCTGTGGCTCAACTCTGATGTTGAAGCCTCGTGTTGGTGGGCCGTTGACTTTTGTACTAGCCTCGTGGTCGGGAAACAGCTTCCCTAAGTTCCGGTCGGAATAGGGGCAAAGCCGCGGGGTATATCTGCAGGTCAGACGGCAGACCGACACAATGTCCGGCCGGCATAAAGGGACAGAACGGCCAGGTCAAAAGCTCACGCAATCAACAGACACTTGGAAATGGGGATGAGAGGGATCAGGAATCGGCGATGAAGCGCTCAGATTCCGATGCCTGGGCCGTTTACGAGGGCTGGGGGATCAGACAGAGGTGGAGCTGAGCTACCAATGCCCCTGCGAGATACAGGCGTTCCGCCGACCCACCTTAGCTCGCGACAGGGCAAGCCCCGTCAGTCCCCTTCTGCCTGCTCCCTGCGTGTGCTTCCTGATTAGCTGCAGCGACTGGATATACCGATGTGGCTTTCCTATGTGGGGGTCGGCTTCACTTAGCGGGACACGGAGGAGCTACCGGCTCACTACAATGACGTCAGCGTTTAGGTGCTTCTTCGATTCAAAATCTACCCCATAATGGCTAGTACTCAAGCATATTAGGGCTTTGAGTGAGCATTCATTTTTATGTATGGCTTCTACCATCGACAGCAAAGATGCCTCCTTACAAAACTGAAATTCACATGAAGATATAGAATAGATGAATATATACATATATATATATATCATCGGAAAATACTGCTTAATAGAGTTTTGACGAACTAGTCCCCTAGTTAGGCGTTGGAGCTACCTAGCAGGTTTACCTAAATACAGGGGAGATCAGGTCTATCCTCGCATGATACCTAGGCAGTATTACCAGTTTAGTACATTTGGCATTTTCAACTACCTCACATATGTCCCCTGGATGCTATATGGGGGCTAGAAACCGCATGCAGGAAGCCTAGCTACCTAGGTAGATATTTACCTTGGAAGGCCGTAACGGAAAATTGTACGTGACAAGCTACTGTAGGAAGGTGGGAGCTCCATCAGGGTCTTGTCCTCAATTTCGTCATGGTGCTTGAGGCATAGACCGGGGCAGCTACATCGCTGGCGACGGAAGCTTTTACCGCGGATGGAGCAAAGAGTTAAGAAAACCATGGCAGGAAGTCCTAAAGGACCTAGGTAGCCCTGGACACCCGTGCCTCTGCCAGAATACCAGCTCGTTTTAAGAACTCTGGATATCGGTCCCCCTTCCTCTCTGACACAATTCTTGTCGAAACATATTTTATTTCATCCGTGAAGGTCAAAGAAAATAAGGCAAACGAACCAACTTCCAAAGCTCTATAGCCAAAGCGCACGAACTTCTTCTGCGAGGGAACCACTTCATAGACCTTGAGCTGAATTCTGAACAGCGGGTTGCCTCTTTAAGACACGCTCGCCACCCGTTAAACAGCCTCCGCTCGTACGTTGTGTAGACCTGTCATTGGACGAAGTCGAGATCGACGCTCATTAAGACTCATCACGAGCCGGATAGACAGAGATCTACAACGTTACTAGTCCACGGATGCGATTCTATCACAATTGCATATCACGGCGTAAGTCCAGTTTGCATCTCGCCGCCCCCCTTTCCCTTGCAGCACGGAGACATATGTCCGCATGTATACTACATGTACTCAAGATCCGGGGTGAGTTGAGCAGCTGACTTAGCCATTCTTTCTTTTGCAGTCGGTAAATTGTCAACTTGTTACCGGCAACCCAAAAGCGCCGGAAACGACACGACACAACCTTGGTAGTGCAGCCAGATCCCCGATATTTATATACCCACCTCATCTCTCTACGATAGAGCTCAACCTGGATAAAAGCTTGCCAGTCTCCTGAGGTACGTGGTGAATGAAGTGTTCGCTTTTCGAAACATGAAAGCTGGCATCGAATCATTGAACAATGCAAGTGCACATATCAAAGTGACCCCTCCATGGGCATTCTGTTATCCAGACAGCAGGTGGATGCACATGCCCACATGGATAATAATGCTGCTTAAGTCGGTGCTTCTACTTGTCAGGCTTAGGGGCAGGCACATATGAGCTTGCAGAGGAGCGAGAGACACTGGAGAATTGAGTGCATGTGCGTACATACTCCGTACGCACGAATTGTGCTCTGTACTTCTTCTGCTCTGGCTCTGCCCTTCACTGTCATTCAGACTGTTTAGCATGCTACATGTCCCAGCGCAAGCAATCGACACGATCACCGGAATCAGCCCAGTCATCCTGGACTTAAGCACCGGCATCTGACCCGCCTTCGGCTTTAATGTTAGTGCTGGTTCGGCAGCGCCTATCAAGAAGTATATTCACTCCTTGCAATTGAAATTTCTCTCACCCCCCCCCCCCCCCCCCCGCCATCGCGATCGCCACTAGCGAAAACTGGTTGATGCGAATGGTCAGCGGGATGTAACCGTTTCCATATTTCCTCGTTGCAGCAAATAATTAGTCCAAGTCCTACTCTAAACTGGTCCTATCAGCACTGCACTGCATAGCCAGCCAGTCAGTCCGTCAGCACTGGACAACGCAAGTGTGGAGGAACCTTATTATTCACCATTCATTCATCCATCCAGCCGTTCGAATAGGTACTTACCTAGTACCATTTGAATAGACAACTACTACCCCTCCAATCCTAGAAATCCTGTTCTGAGCACCTTTCCCACTTTAGCATCGCCTTTCCCCAAATACCATCTTGAAAATTGTCTCCCATCATTCCTTTCAGTTTCTCTTCCTCCTTGAAGGCCTAACTGTTTCGGCTTTTGCATCGACTACGACAACGTACTTACTCGCTTTCAGGCGTTAGGTACTTAAACTTTGACATACCCCTCTGAGGCTTCAACCTCAAGAGCAATTGATCCCCACCCCGCCAACGCCAACGCCAACGTCGAACCTTACAGCCCCGGGTTTCGCTCGCCTGTCTCTCTTCTTCCACCCACCATCGCTACCGGCTTTCTCTCATTCTCTTCATCCTCAGACACGCACCACATCCACCATGGCCGAATTTGTGAGAGCCCAGATATTCGGGACCACGTTCGAGATAACCTCGAGGTATGCGCCATCAACGCGCTTGGATTTGGGTTTGACTGACAGGGCTCCAGGTACTCGGATCTGCAACCGGTTGGAATGGGAGCTTTTGGTCTGGTCTGGTGAGTCGCAACGGGGATAAATGTTTTTAAGCCTTAATCGTTCCGGCAGCGCGTGCGCCTTCTGGAGCGAAACTGAGGAAGGGAAGTATGCAACTAACAAGTCATCTATGATGTTTAGTTCGGCAAAGGATCAGCTTACGGGCCAGAATGTTGCCGTCAAGAAGATCATGAAGCCATTCAGCACTCCGGTCCTGGCCAAGAGGACATACAGAGAACTGAAGCTGCTGAAGCACCTCAGACATGAAAATGTTAGCGCACATATCCTGACGTACTCGAAATCGCCGCAGTCCCACTAACTCTTACCCGTCAAGGTTATTTCCCTTAGCGACATCTTCATCTCGCCGCTTGAGGACATGTATGTTTGGTTGCCCTGTTTAGACTTCCGTTGCATATCTCGGGATGCGCGGGACGGTATACTAACTGGGGTCTGCAGCTACTTCGTGACGGAGCTCCTTGGCACGGATTTGCATCGGTTACTCACCTCACGACCGCTGGAGAAGCAATTCATTCAGTATTTCCTCTACCAGATCATGGTATGTTGACTGCATCCATCGGCCCCCTACTCCCCATGGCGGGGTAGATTGCGTCGGATCCGCCTCCTCGGAATGTGATTGGTGCTAACTCGATGGATGTATAGCGGGGCTTAAAATACGTACACTCGGCCGGAGTTGTCCACCGCGACCTGAAGCCCAGTAACATTCTGGTCAACGAGAACTGCGATTTGAAGATCTGTGATTTTGGTCTGGCGAGGATTCAGGACCCCCAGATGACGGGCTATGTATCGACAAGATACTACCGCGCCCCCGAGATCATGCTCACCTGGCAAAAATACGACGTCGAGGTCGATATCTGGAGTGCCGGATGCATCTTCGCCGAGATGTTGGAGGGCAAGCCTCTGTTCCCCGGAAAGGACCATGTTAACCAGTTCTCCATCATTACCGAGCTACTCGGGACGCCCCCCGATGATGTCATCAACACGATTGCCAGCGAGAACGTAAGAACGACGGGACCCCTAAGTCTCCAGAGGCTGTCTGCTAACACGATTTTGCAGACTCTGAGGTTCGTCAAGTCTCTCCCCAAGCGGGAAAGACAGCCACTCAAGAACAAGTTCAAGAACGCCGACCCGGCAGGTTAGTACTCAGCTCGAGGATTGGCTCTTCCCCGTCCGTCACTGACCCATCATAAGCTATTGACCTTCTCGAGCGGATGCTTGTGTTCGACCCGAAGAAGCGGATTACCGCCGCGGATGCTTTGGCACACGAATACCTTGCCCCCTACCATGACCCTACCGATGAGCCAATTGCGGAGGAGAAATTCGACTGGAGCTTCAACGATGCTGACCTGCCTGTCGACACATGGAAGATCATGATGTGAGTGCTGAATCCGGGACTTAGAAGAGAGACAAGGACGACGAAAGCAATGACCCACAGAGCATGATGGCTAACAGACTCTTTGAGGCAACAGGTACTCGGAGATTCTTGATTACCACAACGTGGAGTCGAACATGCCGGCGGTCGACCAATTCACCAACGGCCAGTAACCGTCAAGAACCGCTTCATTCTAGATAGGTTTTGTAGAGGTTGACCCATACGTAATGCGGCGAGACCACGAACCAGATAACATATCTACTACATTAGTAGAACACGGCATTATCAACCTGTCCTTAACTTCGGCTTTCAGGAAGCTCTTGGCGACGCGACGGTGTTTGGCGAACCCTCCACTATAAACGCAAAAGGAGGCATCGTAGCGGTGGAGTATATGAAAGCGGTGGCGACAAGCCGGCTATCGTCATGCGCGCTGGATATTGGAAGACGAGGGATTTTATTTGGCCTGGTCATGGAGCGGACCGCGTACGGGGAAGTTCAGTACCACTCTGGCTCGCGAAAAGGCCGGGAGCGAATCTGGCCCGGATCGAAGACGGGCATAGGCGTCACTACGGGGTGCGCCGAGATTCACCCTCCCCCACGGCGGGCTACTCATCGCCCTTACCAGCAATAAGTCGCCAGCCTAAGCTCGCCTCCCAGCCGTGGTCTACTATACGGCCTCGTGTCTCGCGCGCTACGGGGGCCTAACTTGGCCAGTGTAAGGTCTGATGCTGGCAAGAGGAACGGCTGGCTGGTGGACTGGCACACGATGTTCACGACGAAGCAAAAGACGCACGGGAGTACGGTACTTCGGGTAGACAGGGAGAGGAAAAAAGGGACTAAGTAGAAAAAAGAGAACGCCCTTCCGCGCAACTCTCATTTTATATGCGTGCATGTGCGTCTATGTCAATGTCCAGGTTTAGAGATCTTTCGCTTGCCTAATATAGCATGGTATAAAGTCCCATCTGTTACGATTCTACTATACGCAGCGCGCATAAGGACGATGATTTGTGGGGCAATATTGCTCAGAGAGTAGTCTGGTGGCCCAATTGAGGATATGTCACTTACGCCACCACCTACATGGGTAACCTAGTAACCATTCCCCAAAATTGACATAGAACGACGTCTCCGTAGGTTCAATCCTTGACCCTTGGCTCCCCCGGTCGTTATACATACATATATACGTATGTACTTACCTCGCATGCACATATGCATCTAGGTAGGTACGTATGCGAATCAACGAGCATCGTTCGTATATATGCTCAGCCCCCGCCGACATAAACCATCCGCCCGACCCGCCAGTCACTCCCGCAAACCCTCCCTTTCCCTGCTACGGCACATACGTAGGCGGGTTAGGAGGTGGATGAAGGCGGTGGAGAGCGGGTGGGTAGATAGAATACCGTAGGTGGGGGGGGTTATACGGATGATTAGATGGATACCTACACAGGATAATGAGAGAAGATTGGGGGGGGGGTGTCTCTGCGCCCGC
>QJNV01000629.1:0-17586 GCA_004155935.1 Monosporascus sp. GIB2 | reverse complement strand
AGCACCCCATATACTGAAGATTCCCTCTGATCGGAGCATATATGTTCCGGGACTAGATCACCTTAAAGTGCAGAGCGCGTTCTAGAGCACCTGCAACTAGTCAATGAATACAACAACAACTGATGTCCCTTATATCCGACAATACCTGGATTGGAAGGGACCTAGCTGCAGTTTATCAAGTGGGAGAAAAAGACCGCGCTTGACCATGTGGTCGACTTCAAGACCTTGGTACGGCGGTGCAATAAAGTCGACATGCCTATTAACGCTGGTTAGCAGGTTACCATGTTCATTAACTCGATTCGGGACCAGGATGGAGCTGCTTGGAAGGGGCGAATAAAAGGGACATTACGTTAGCACCTAACCATAACGGTGAATTAGGTGTATAACGACTTTATGGCCGAATTTTGAGGTAAAAATACGAAAAAATAATCGGGAGGAAATATATATAACGCGAAATAATAACGGTAAATAAGTTTATTTAAAATAAAAACGGTTAACTATTTTGCTTTTATTATAGTAAATATAAATATATAACGAAAAATTACCCGAAATAAAAGGATTTAACGGATAAAAGAAAATAAAATAAGGTATATTTTATTCCGAAGGAACTTAAGAATTTATACGGGCCGGACGGTAAACCGAACGGAGGAATGATTTTTTAATAACTTAAAAACGGTAACGAAGCTGTAAATAACTTTATAACAACCTTAGGGCTATAAAAATATATAAGTAATTAAGGTGATTTTCTAAAAAGGTTTTAAGTTATGGCCTTAGGATTATAGGAATAAAGCAGGAAGCAGCTATATCTGGCTGCTCCCCCTCTCAGTTGCAGATAAGTAGGAAACTAAGAATTAAAACATCTAGCCCATAGATTAAATGTAACATATCTGCTAATAAATTAAAATATATAATTTATTTTAAATCGTAAAAACTATTAAGTAATTATTATATTCCAAGATATTAGGTATAGTATTTATCGTATAATTATATCGTATAATAATTTTCGTATATTTAACTTAGCCTGGAGAATATGGCTTAAACTTATTAGGATTTTATATTTAATTATAATTTATCGGCAGATATGTTGTATTTGATCTATGGGCTGGTGTCTTAATTCCTAGTTTCCTACTTATCTGCAACTGGGGGGGGGGGGGGCCGCAGTTAGATATAGCTGCTTCCTATTTTATTCCTGTAATCTTAGGGCCACAATTTAAAACCCTTTCAGAAAATTACCTTAACTGCTTATACGCCCTTATGGCCCTAAAGTTGCCATAAAGCTATCTAAAACTTTGCTGCCGTTTTTAAGCTATTAAAAAATTATTCCTCCGTTCGGTTTACCGTCCGGCCCGTATAAGTCCTTAAATTTTTCCGGGATAAAATATATCTTATTTTATTTCCTTTTATCCGTTAAATTTTTTTATTTCGGGTAATCTTTCGTTATATATTCGTATTTTCCATAATAAAAACAAAATAACTAACCGTTTTTATCTTAAATAAATTTATTTTACCGTTATCGTTTCGCGTTATATATATTTCTTTTTCATTACTTTTTCGTATTTTTATTTCGAAATTCGGCCACAAAATTATCGTATACTTGATTTATTATTATAGTTAGGTGCTAACGTAATATCCCTTTTATTCGCCCTTTTTAAGTAATTTTATCTTAATCCCGAATCGAATTAATAAATATGGTAACCTGCTAACTAACGTTAATAAGTATGTCGACTTTATTACACCGCCGTACCAAGGTCTTAAAGTCGACCACATGGTCGAACGCGGTCTTCTTCTCCCACTTGATAAACTGCAGCTAGGTCCAAAGGTCCATTTTCTGATCGATACCTTTGGCCCCGTACGAACGCTCCAAGGTCTTGATCATTTCCGTGCCTCTCGTAAGTCCTGCCACGACTACTATGGGGCCTTCCTTAACGTTGGCAACAACCGCGGCGGCTAATTTAGCTTCATCCACCTGGGTGAACTTCGCCGAATCACCGTCGCGGTACCCAACCGCCATCAGGGCCACCTAGACAGCCGTCTTCCACATCTCCCAGTTGTCATTACCTCGAAGTCGATTCTCCTCGCTCAATCTGAACTCAAAGTCCTTCCAATCCAGGTGTATATCCTTCTTGCTCTCGCTCGACAGCTTGGCGACTGCCTTCATTAGTTGATCCATATCGAAGCCCTCCGGCTGACTCTTGATCGGTTCTTTTCCAGACGCCATCGTGGCTGGTTCTCTCGTTGATATCTCTCTCTCTGGGGTCCTCTCTGGTCCTCTCTGGTCCTCTCGGACGTTACCGCACCAACGAGCCTCTGCTTTTAATCGGTTACGGCCACTACCTTAAGCAGACGCTTCTCTCTTACCCGAAGCGATTAAGGGAGCTTCAAAACCTTTCCAGGCCGAGCCGGTTCTTTCTGGCAAATCTGCTTCTAAGCGCCCTTACGCCGAGCTTGCCGTTCCAAACCTTCCCCCCTCCTTATCCCGGAGGGGTACCTTAAGTGCAACACAAAACGAGTGGATCGGGGTGTCAATTGTGCCAAATGACGGAACCAAAAGATGCTACCATGTCGGTAAATATGTTGCACTTGATCTGTGGGCTAGGTGTCTTAATTCCTGGTTTCCTACTCATCTGCAACTGGGGGGGGGAGCAGCCAGATATAGCTGCTTCCTGCTTTGTTCCTGCAATCCTAGGGCCACAACTCAAAGCCCTTTCAGAAAATCACCTCAACTGCTCACATAATCCCGTAAAGTCTTATTTTTTACTGAGGCCCCGTAAGTACGCAATTTTTTAACTAATATCGGCTTGGAAGGCTTATAAACGTGGTTGCCGGCAAGTTTCGACCCTAATAAACCTTATACCCGTTAGCTTTACGGCTCGGCATAATCATATAATATAACTTAAGAGGCGTAAAGTTTTACGTAGTAAATCTTAAGGATAAACCTTAAATACGTACAAAAGGCTAGCTTTTGCGAGCCATGTTAATTTTACAACTTAATTATCCTATATTAATTTCTCGAATTATTATTACTATTACAGCTTTACATATAACAAAATTCGTACATAATATGGGTAATCCGTATTAATAAAACTTTTAACAAAACCGTTACGTTTAAAAGCATTAAACCTTATAAAATAACGGGGCGAACAAAAAATATTAATAATTTTATCGACCCAAATAATATTTCGTAAAAAAATCGTATCCAATTATTAATTTTCGGATACGATTTAATTTCCGAAAGCAATATACCTTAATTTTTACTCGAACTTATGGCGAAAAATATGGCAATTATAGAAAAATTATTAGAGGAATTAAAAGGGGAAAAAAGGGAACGGCTAACGAATACTAAATTTCAAATTTTAAAACGTTATAAACTGGAATATAACCGATGGTTTGCCCGGTTACTCCGGGTAGCGAAATTACTTTAGAATACCGACGAGAATCAACGTAAATAGGAACTACGGGATAAGGCGGCCTGCGAAAGGGATCGGTTTAGTAAAGCCTAGGAATTAAGGTACTAATCTATCTTTTTATGCAATTTTGTTTACACGGTCACGTCTCCTTAAGAGAGAAATTATAATTAAATAACCAAAGAGGTAAATGTAAAATAAATTTAATATTTTAATTAATATATTCGAACGCGGATGAAAAAATCGAAATATCTTTTTATCCTTAACGATTATGAAAATTACCATTCGATAAAATTTGAAAAATATTACGCTAATTACGACATTATTATGTTTTATATACCCGCGTACTTTTCGTAGAACTTTTAACATTTTAACATATCTTATTTTTTTTAAAACGTATTTATTCGTTATATATGGAAAACTTAATACGACGTTATTATACTTATATCGTTAAAAAATTTTCTTTAACGGCTTTTACGGCGCGTTTAAAGTTATTATAATATTTAACAACATTAAATCCGGATTCGCTGTAATTAATTTCGTTTTATTTAATCCTAATACCATAATTTCCGAATTCCTAATTCCTCCAATTATATCTACGCTAACCGTCTTCCCGTTAACCTCCGCCGGTTCTATTTCCCCGCCTGCAAAAACCTTTAAAAATATTAAAGAAGTAACAAAATAAGGACATTATTCAAAAAAAAACTTAAAAATTACCAAAATAACTTACCGATAAAAATTATTAAATTAGTTAACTTTTTAAAGAAAAATCAATTAATACTTTAATATAAAATTACCCTTTTAAAATAAACAACCGCTTAATTACGCGAAACTAACTACATTTTAAATAAAGGTCGGAAAACTAAAAATAAACGTTTTTTACAAAAAGAACATTTACTATACAAAAAGGATAAGTTTTTCTAGCCGAAAAGAAAAGGGGTAATAAAAAAATAGAGCTAACAACGGCTGAAAATAATCGTCGCAAAAAGTTTAAAAGAAAAAAAAACGGAAATATAACGTCTACGGCAAGCCCGGACGTAATACGTATATTTATAATAAAATTGTAAATACGTTTAGCGAAAAACAATCCGATTACTTTAAATTAATACGATATATTATTATTAAGTTATTTAACTTTATTATCGGGAGGTGCCAAAAAACGGCTCGCTCGATAGTATGGCTCGCTCGGTGGTGTTATACGTTACCTTATTACTAAATAACTTTAATTTTTATAAGTTTTACTATTATGTTATAGGAAATGCTTTAATGTCGAGGTACGTTATTATTAGAGATATAACGCGATTTGTTATTATATTTCCTTTTAGCATAACGGGTTTATTAAATATACTATCGATTGTTGACTTTTACCGCTATCGCGATATATTCAGTTAAATATTGAAGCCGATCTATTTTAAATAGTTTCTTTTAAACTTTTTTTTTCAAACGATCGAAAAAGCAGGCCGTTAATATTTTCTATTTTTAATTAAACTTCGAAAAAAGTTAAATTAGCTTACTGCTATAACTAAAAATAAATCTTTTTTATCGTAACTGCTAAATTATAATCTCCGTTTTCGTTTTTTCGTTTACTATTCCGAAAACCTTTATAAAAGCTTATTCGAACTTCTTATAATCGCTATAAACCTGTACTACTTCTAGCGTCTATTGCTTTAGAGGTACTATAACATATTCTTTTATAATAAGTTTGAATTAAATAACGGCGTATCTTAAAAATTATCAGGTTACGAATTTAATTCGCGGAGTTAATATAATTAATTATATTAGAAAGTATCTAAAATACGTTCAGTATTAAATTAAGAAAAACTGTAATTTAATAAACGTTCTATTAAAGAATTCAAGCTTAAAAAGCTTTAACACTTTTTCTAACTTCTTACTGAAAGTTACCTAAATAGTTTGGCTCATATTACTGTTTTTTTTACTAAATATTTATCGGGCTTATTTTATAAAGAGTTTTTCAGTAACCTAAAAGGTTATAATAAGTTTCGAATTATGTTTCTCTAACTAACTAATACGTTAATTCACAAAATCCAGGCGCCTAAGAACTTTTTCTTTAATTAAAAAAAGCTGCTATTTTTTCTTCTCCGAATCTATGATATCTTCTAGGATTTCGTAGCCGGGTTATTTGCTAATAAACATATTATCGAAATATTGCCCAAAATCTAATGATACTATTAAGCAAAAACTTACAACGTATAACGGCTAAATTAATTAACCAACTATTAAACTTAAACGTACGAATTTATGGTAGCGAACATACCGTGGAATCCGAGGCAATAAGTAACAAGGGTAATTTAATTACGTTTCGTAATACTAAAAGTATTTTAGGTAACGAAATTATATAGCAAACTGTCGCTATTTAACTATGGAATCTAACGAATATATATATCGTAATTTTAGCTTAATATACTTAACTAGCTTAAACCTTTAAACCTTTTAAACCCCTTAAGCCGTCTTTTGACTTAACTAGCGTAAAATACCAAACTTTTTAAATCCTTTAAGCCAATTTTATAACCTTTTGGGCCAGATCGGAGCTTACTTTCTTAACGTCCCAACCGTTTGGAAGGGCCAAGACTGTTAGGTTATAATATAAGGTTTAAAGAAAACTTAATTGCTTTAAAGAATAAAGTTGAATTTGGTAATAATATTTAAGTTTACGAAGTCGATGTTCGATACAAATCAGCGTTAAAAACTAACAGCGTTTAAATAAATACTTAGTATTATTTTTACTAAAAAACGTACAATAAAATTGGGAAGCTTAAACTTTTAACCATAGTCGGTTATTACGGCCATTTTAATTTCTTAAAGACTATTAACGCTTACTTACTTAATTTCTCCGTTATTTAAACTGTTATGGTAAAAAAGAAAAGGGGGGGCATATTTAAAGGTAAGAATCTTGCTAATCTGTAACGCACATAAAAACTTAAAAAACGGTTCCGAAATTATATAAGGTTACGAAAGGCTTAAGGCGTTATTGCCAAACAGCTGTTACGAAAAGCGTTCGATATTATTTTTAACGGAAAAACCTTTAATTAAAGGGGCTACTTCTTTAAATACCCGGAATAATAACTAGAAAAATAATAATCTAAATAACGGGAATAGTAATAAAAGTAACCGTTTTATATAGAAATATTATTATTTTAATAAAATCGTTAAGCTCGATGTTAAGACCTAATACGTCAAAGGCTTAAAGAACGGTCGGGACAAAACTTATGCAAACACCGACCATAAGGTTACGTAATATGATTAGTCGAACTTGGTCGGTTCGATTACGTTAAACCAATGGACGAACTTGGTTAACTCGACTACGTTCGATTACCATATTAATATAAGGACATATACGATCGTTAAATTCCATAATTAAATAACGATAATTTGCATTATAGTTTCGTTACCTAAAACGCTTTTAATATTACGAAATAGAATTTAATTATCTTTATTTATTTATTATTTAAATAATATAATATTTTTATTAATATAAACCTATCACGTTTTACACCAGCTCGCGCGCCGAAACCTCTCGCGAGCCGCTTTTTGTCACTTCGTAACAACTAATCCAGATAACTTAACTACAACAGATCTACTTAATTCAATCGACGGTATTCCTTTTCGCTAACTATATCTACAGGTTTTGAACAAGTGCACGCATTATATCAAGATTTGTTACGGACGCCATATTGCCATTCCTTTCTCCCTATTTATATGCGACGGCTATTATTAACAGTTTTTGATTGGAATTCTTTGTTTTAACAATTTATATACGTAGGTCGAATTGTTGCTCCGATAAGTCTCGCGATACGCCCTTCGATACGCCCTAACAAGCCCTACAACCTTACCCCGTAACTTTATAACGCGTTTGTTAACAAAGCTCTATAGCCTTCTATTTTGCGAATATCCTCCACGTATTAAAGCCGGACAAAAAACGCTCGCGTATACGGGCTAGGAATTCGGTCGGTAATCTTTTTTTTACTGGTTGGCTTTAATACTTGCCAAATAAGGGTAATATTAGCTTAAACGAATTAAGTGTTAGAACCTAGCACGCCTAAGGCTTGGAAAACGGTCGGGACAAGACTCAGGCAGCTCCGACCGTAGGATCACGTGACATAGGCTGGTCGAACGGAAGTTGTTCGACCAAGCAAAAAGACTAACCGGTCGAACCAGGGTAACTCGACCAACATACCAGCATTAGGATATATCCACTCGTTAAGATTCCATAGTTAAGATAGCGACAGCTTGCAATACAACTTCGTTACCCAAAACACCCTTGGTATTACGAGACGTGACTAAGTTATTCCTCAGTTGCTCAGATTCTCACAGTACTCTGCTAACATAAACCCGTACGCTTAGATTTAATAGTTAGTTAATTAGCCTAGCCGTTAGATTAAGGGTTGGTCGGTCGCATACGGATTAGCAGCAAGGAATGGCAATATACGTCCGCAATAAGCCTTAATATAATGCGTACATTTATCCAAAAGCTATAAATATAGTTAACGAAGAAGAATACCGTTAATTAAATTAATTAAATTTGTTATGGTTAAGTTATTTAAATTAATTGTTGCGAAATGCTAAAAAGCAGCTCGCGATGTGGTTTAGCTTATAAGCTAGTATATTACGTTACGTTTAAATTTAATAATTAATTAACTAACTTAACCATTATACGTTATAAATATTTATTTAATAATAACGTACCACACTATTAAGCGTAACGCACTATTAAGCGCCACGCTTTTTGGCATTTTGTAATAATAAATTCACATAACTTAATAACAATATATCGCATTAATTTAAATTAATCGAATTTTTTTTCGCTAGACGTTGTTACAACCTTTTTATAAGTACGCGTATTATATCCGGGCTTGCCGCAAACGTTATATTTCCGTTCTTTTATCTTAACCCTTTTACGACGATTACCTTCAGCCGTTATTGGCTGCATTTTTCCACCACCCCTTTCCTTTTCGGCCAAGAAAGTTTGTTTTTTTTATATAGTAAATATCCTTCCTTTTTAAAAAGGTTTGTTTTTAATCTTTTAACGTTTACTTAAAAGGTAATTCGTTTCGCGTAATTAAACGTTTTTTTAAAAAAAAGCGGTTTTATACAAAAGTAATATATAATCTTTTGTTATAAAATTAACCGATTTAAGTATTTTTATCGATAAGTTATTTTAGTAATTTTTATTTTTTTTTTATAAATAACGTTTTTACCTTATTATTTTACGGATATTTTTAAGGGCTTTCGCGGGCGGGGAAATAAAACCGACGAAAGTTAACGGGAAAATAATCGGCGTAAATATAATTAAAAAAATTTAAGTTCGGAAAAAACGATATTAGGATTAAATAAAACGAAATTAATTACCGCAAATCCGGATTTAATATTATTAAATATTATAGCAACTTTAAACGCGTCGTAAAAGCCGGTAAGAAAATTTTTTTAACGATATAAGTATAATAACGTCATATTGAATTTTCAATATATAACGAATAAACGCGTTTTTTAAAAAAGAAAAATACGTTAAAAAGTTAAAATTTATACGAAAAATACGCGGGTATATAAAATATAATAATATCGTAATTAACGTAATATTTTTCGAATTTTATCGAATAATAATTTTCGTAACCGTCGAAAATAAAAAAACGTTTCGATTTTTTCGTACGTATTCGAATATATTAATCGAAATATTAAACTTATTTTAAATTTAATTCGTTCGTTATTTAGTTATTATTACTTAATGCGATTTTTTAATCGGTTATTAATAATAAATTATTACAAAATTAAAACTTAAAATAATTTTTGCCCGTTATAAAAATAAATAATAATATAATTTAATTTTAAAAATTAATAACTTAAAAAATTATAATTTATTTTTTATTTTTTTATTAAATTTATTTAGGTTTTTTACGTTTTTTGGTATTAATAATTATTATGCCCGTTATTATAAAAAATCTTATTAAAAATTTAATTTTGTCGAAATTGTAAATATCTTTTTTTATAATGCCGTATTTTACGATAATAACCCGAATAAATTCCAACTATTTGCGAAATATTTTTAAATTTTCGCATAATATCCGTTAATAATTAATATTCTGATTTAAACGCGTTTTGAATTTTTTTTACCGTTTATTAAATTTCGCCGCTTAATTAATTCCGACGCGTTCCGTAATGCGTTAGGTAAATAATAAATTCGTTATATTTTTAATATATTAAAGTTAAATAAAAAACGCTTACGTATTTATATTAAGTATTCGGTCGATAATCGATTTTTTTTCGGTTAGCGTTAATTTCTGCAAATTAAGTATAATATCTGTTCGGGCGCGTTTACCGGTAAAACGATATGTTAAAGTAAAAGGTAAGATTTTATAAATAAAACTAAGCTTTTTATAATTAAATTTCATCTTTCGTTTTTTAGCCTAAATAGCTAAGTTTATTCTCGCTTTATTTATAAGGCGCTCCATATTATAATTGTTAAAAAATAAGCGATTAAACATAAGTAGTTAAAATAACTAAAAAAGCGTTACGCTCGATAGTGCGTTACGCTCGATAGTGTGGTACGTTACCGTTAAGCTTAAGTAATATTTAATACTGTTATAACGTTAAATAACTTTTAAAAAAATTTTACTTAATAAGTTTAAACTTGTATTTAATAATAAGATATTAAAGTTTAACGATTTATAATTAAGGTAAAAAATATTTCGCTTATAATAATATTTATCATGAAAATAAAACGTAAAAAATTAAATGCTTATAATAAAACAAATTCCGTAAACTTTCGTTATTTAAATATCGACAGCATCGCGAATTAAGTCCTTAATATAAACGTATACCTTATTAAAAACACCGTTAATTAATTTAAACTTATTATAAAGATTTATTCAAAAAATCGAACGGAAACGGATAAAAATTAATTAACGAAATCTTTTCCCTATATATTAACTTTAAAACCAGATTTCGTTCTAACTTTAATAATTTGAATAAAAAACGATTTATAATTTAAAAAATCCTTAACTTAAAATAAAATCAACTTATGTTTATATACGTTATTATTTTTAAACCCTTAATCGTTAAAACCGGATCAAAAAAAGAACCTTAATTAATATATTGTATAAATTACTTAAAAACGACGGTAAAAGTAAAATAGTTTAAATGAAATAATTTATTACTTTAAATTAGTACATTATAAAAGTTATTACAATCGACAACCGATAATATAAACGACGCCAAAAACGGCGCGGACGATATACCTTAAAAATAAATACTCGGAATAATAACAATAAACCCAAATACTTGGTAAATACTAATCCCTTTCCGATAGGTAATACCTCATATAAAATAAAACTAAAACTTATAAAAGGTAAAACCATTCAGTAATAAAATATACGACGAATTAAATACTGAAATCACGGCATATTAGGTTATAAGGCACCTTAATGCAGGTTAATTAGAAAACTTCGATAAAACTAGCCATGAACCCCGGTACCTATAGGACAGCCTTAAAATAACGAGGAAGGAAGAACTTTCGCCATAATACGCCGAAAGGAGGGACCGTTAAAACCTTAATATGTGTTAGGGGTTACGTGGTTACCGTTAAGATAGCTTATTCTTTAGTTATACGTAGCTATATAGTTCTTTTAAGTTTTAAATAAAGAGAGTTAAAGCAATTACATTTTATATAGTTATACGTATTTTATAATTGGTTATTTGTAATTAATAAATTTTTACCCGTATTTCTTATATTATTTTATGTAATTATTTCGATAATTATTAATATTCTATATAACATTTAACAAATGGTACTTATTACTCGCATTTAAAATTAGTTATTTGTTATTTTTTTATTTTTATTTAACCGGGGAGAGTTACGTATTATAAGTAATATTTATTTATTTAATGTTTAGGACGATATTTACTTTAAAAAAACTTTAAACAATATAATAGCTTTATATTTTTCTTACTTAAAATTTAAATTTATAAATTATTTTATGCAAGTCCGTAACGACGTTATAGTTATTAAAAAGGGTAAATTATTTAAATAGCGTCCTTGATAACTTTTACGGCATACGAATTATTTTTATATTATATTCGAAAAAGTTATTAAATTATTGGAAAAACGGCAATAAGTTTTTTGATTCCGTTTTTAACTTTATTTATTTAACTATTAGATTTTTATCGATAAAAACGAATAGATCGATGATTTTCTGAAAAAAGAAATCCGGTTAAGATAATTAAACGAATAAGAATAATTAATAAAGATAATGTTAGAAAATTTACATAAGTTAATAAACTGAAAAGAAGTAATCGCCGAATCGTAGAATTCGCTTAAAAGCCCGGAGATATTTTTATGTAAAACGTTAAATTAATTGAAAGGGTTAGAAGTGTTTTTACTTAAGGCGCTAGGTTAGTTAAAGGGTTTAAAAATATTTACGCCCGAGATATTAAGAAAACCGGAATTTTAAAAAATCGTTATTTTAAGGGAGATCATGGTCAAATTAACGTTTAAACCGTTAGAGATAACGATTTATTCGGAAAACGATTCCGGGTTTTCGAATTAAGATACGAGTTAGGATAAAAAAGTTAATTTAACCGATTTAGCTAATAAGAATGACGGCGTTATACGAGTTTTAATTCTTTTTATTTAGAAAGGTAGGAAAGTGGTGCATTAATTTAGGTTTAACAGGTAGTTTGCGAGATTAAATTTTAAAAGGGTTAGATATAGATTTATAAAGAATCCGCGTAATAAACGTTAGGTTATTTTGGTTAAATACCGATAAAGTTAAGTATAACGAATCGGTTATTTTTTATAATTAAAACTAAGTTTAATATTAAGATATATATTTATAGTTTAAGGAGGTGGGAAATTACGCGGATATGGTTAATAAAGAATTTATTATTTTAAAGAGAGCTTAATTATTATTTTGTGGTAATATTTTAAGTTGGTGGGAGTAATAATTATCCGAAGAAGATAAGTATTATTTTCGGTTAAATTTAACGATTTTGTTAAAAGCTATTTTAAAAAAATTTAGGATTAAGTTAAAATAAGCCCAAAATTAGTTAACTCAAACCGGTATACATTTAAAGATAATAAGAAAGGTAAATTAATTAAAGTTTATACGATAAAATTGTTTAGGTACCCGAAAATATAAGCGGATACGATTAATTTTTAATTATTTATACGTTTGTACTAAAATTTATACCCTGTTTTTTAAGTGTTATATTTTTAATCCAATTAGGGGGATTTGATAACCGTATATTTAATTAAAGTAAATAATGAGATAAAAATTAAGGAGGTTAAATTAAACGATATCTTAAAAAATAAGCGTTAGTTTATAAAATAATTCGTACGAAAGACCGGATAATTAAGGCGATATGGCGTATTGGATATATAATAATCGTAATAGAAGAAAATTTTAACGTTAGGAATATTTAGGGCGTAATTAAGGTTTATTAGGATTTCGCTAATTTAATTTAAGTTCGCGTAATTATACGAAAGAGTTTTAGAGATAACGTTAGTAATATAAGGAATTACGTTATTTTTAACATTAAAAACGTAATATATATTTAAATTAATTAAAACGGAGCGGTTATTAATATCGTTTTAGACGATATTATAAATTCGGCCACAAATTACGACGTTATAAAAGAATTTATACGCTTATTAACAAAAAGTTAGTATAGGAGTACGAAAAAAACGCCGAGAATTATTAAGTTATTTTATAAGCCGACGGATATATTTATTTTAACGAAAAAAAGCTCAAATTAAACTTATATTACCAAAAGAAATGAATATATATAGAAGATAACGTTATAAACGATATATATTTCGTATATTTAGAAAAGCTTAACGAGATGTTACCCCTAGAAATTAAGGAATCGGTTTTTTTATATTAATAATATAGTATTTAGTACGATACAAAAAAATTTCTTACGCGTTATTTATAAAAGAAGTACTTAATAAAAAGAGTAGTAGTAATAAAAATAGCATAATTGGCAAACTTTTTCAAACCCGCGTTAAAAGCGATTAGTTTTAAGGAAATAGTATATTTTATCCTTAACGATAAGCAGGTGGTTGAGGTTAATTTAGATTTAATTATGAAAAGTAAATTATTTTGGAAGATTTTATACTTGAAAGTAGGGATTAAGGTTAATATCGATGCGCGATTAGTTAACGTTTGTATGGATACGGGTAACTTAAGGATTTTAATCGATCGAGAATAAGTAATTACGTAAGTTAAAAATTTTAGGTTTTTTAAGGCCGATTTTATTTACGTTAAAGTTGTTAACTTTAAAACGTTTATTAATATTTAAATCGAATCCGATTTTTATATATGAAAATCAGTTAGAGGTATATAAATTAATAGTTATTTTATAGTAAAAGTTAATATTATCGAGAACTTAAAACCAAAAATGCTATTAGGTACTAAGTTTCTGTTTAACTATGAGGTTAAGATTAATTTCGTCAAAAGCAGTTATACCTTTTAGTTAATTTTTAATATAAAAGTAAAAGAGGAAATATTTAAAACGGTATTTTTAAATTAACCCGACGAAAGGTTACGGCAGTATATATAATGGAGATTTCTGTTATAACGATAGCATTTATAAACGTTAATTACGTTAAGTTTTTTAAATTAATCGATAAAAGGGATTGCATAGTTTAATTCTTACATTTTACAGCTAACTATTTAAACGAGTTTAACCTTACTTTCGACAGGTTTAGCCTAAAAAAGATTATTATTTATCATCTTAGGGTATGGTTATTTTTGATCTAAAAAACGAAAAGATTAGTACGATATATAATTACGCTGGCGACGAAAGAATTTAGCTAGTAGATTAGAATAACGTCCATTAGTATTAGGAGCCCGGGTTAACCTCGAAGGAATGGGTTAACATAATTAAGGAAGTTTATTTTCTTATTTAAAAGGGCGAGGATTACGTTAAAAGAAACGAATAACGAACTTTTAACTTTTATACTTTTTTATATAGTATTATGAAGTTAACGAATATTTCGTTAGTTAAATTAAACGATAATATAATTATTACGAATTATAACCTTATAATCGGCGATAAGATACGTTAGTTAAACGATAGTTATAACATTTTCTAAAATAAATGCATAATTTTTATGCTCGAGAAATATAAAATACGTATGGATTTTATTAAAAAATAGCAGGAATAATTAAAACTTGTTAGGATATACCTTTCAGGTACTAAGGATTGCTATTCTTTCGCCGGGAAATATAACGTATTATACGTTTAAGAAAAAATGTTATTTTAAAATAAATTTACTTTAATGACGGTTCCTGTATTCGTTATATAGAAAAAGGTAAATAATAAATACGAAAAAGGCCGCGTAATAGTTAACGTTAAACCTTTAAATAAGATCGTAATGCCTGATATATACTTTTTGGCCGATTAGAACGATATTATAGACGATACGGCTAGTAAAACGTGGTTTAATTTTTTCGATACGTTTAGGTTTTTTTTTTAAAATTATTTTTACGTACGGAATACCAGAACCGTATGGTAATTATTAATTCCCGAAATTAGAAAAGTTTAGCGTCGCGTCAATAAGTTACCGTAATTTTTCTACTTTCGTTTAACATTTTATAGATTAGTTATTTTGCGCGTATAAGCCTTTTGTTTACGTTTATATTACTAATATTATTGTATTTAGTACCAGCCTTAAGGAGTTTATGAAGTATTTATACGTCGTATTAGATATATTAGGTAAAGGACGAGTTTATATTAACGTGGAAAAATTCTTCGTAGGTTTTTCGGTAATCCGTTTATTTGATTATAACGTTAACCGAAGCGGAATTTTAAAACGGATAACTGTCTTCACATATTTAAAAAAAAGTATACCTTAATACGTTTAATTTATTAAAAATTTATTTAAGTATAGCAACATGGTTGTATAAAAGAATTACTTGGTATAACGTAACAATAACGCCTTTTAAACGTAAAAAAGCCGAATTCTTAGCGAAACTTAAAAAGTTAAAAGTTTTACTTATTAAAATGTCGAAATAAGCGAGGTAAACGTATACGTCCAAATGGAGTTTATTTTTATAGATAAAAAAAAGGAAGGTATAGGAAATACTCTAAACCTATTTATCTATTTAATATGTTACCTATTACTATTAAAAAGATAACGTCTCAGACAAGCATTTCGGATGGACAAGTATTCTGGATGGATTTTGGCACTCCGTAACAACAAATCTAAATTAATTAACCATAATATATCAAATTAATTAAAATTAATCGGGTTCTTTATCGCTAAACGTATTTATAATTTCCTTATAAATACGCGTATTATATCCGGGCTTACCGCAAACCTTATATTTCCGTTTTTTCGTCGTAACCCTTTTACGATAACTACCTTTAGTTATTATTGGCTGCATTTTTTTATTACCCCTTTCCTTTTCGGCCAAAAGAGTTTGTCCCTTTTGTATAGTAAGTGTCCCTCCTTTTTGGAAACGTTTGTTTTTGGTTTTTCGACGTTTGCTTAAAATATGGTTAGTTTCGCGCAATTAGGCGGCTTTTTGTTCAAAAAAAGTAACTTTGTGCCAAAATACCAGTTGATTTTTGGTTAAAAAATTAACCGATTTAATAATTCTTATCGGCGAACTACTTTAGTGATTTTTAATTTTTTTTTTGCAAATAACGTTTTTTTTATTACTTTTTGGATATTTTTAAGGGTTTTTATAGGCGGGGAAATAAAACCGGCGGAGGTTAATAAAAAAACGGTTAACGTAAGTATAACTGGAGAAATTTTAAGTTCGGAAAGAACGATATTAAAATCGAATGGAACGAGATTAGTTACGGCGAATCCGGATTTAATATTATCGGACGTTATAGTAACTTTAAACGCGTTATAAAAGTTAGTAAGGAAATTTTTTTTAGCAATATGGGTATAATAACGTCGTATTAAACTTTCGATATATAACGAATAAGTACGTTTTAAAAAAGAAAAATAAAATACGTTAAAAGGTTGGAACTTATGCGAAAAATACGCGGGTATACAAAATGTAATAATATTATAGTTAGCGTAATATTTTTCGAATTTTATCGAATAATGGCTTTCGTAACCGTTAAGGATAAGAAAACGTTTCGATTTTTTCGTACGCGTTCGAGTATGTTAATCGAAATGTTAAACTTATTTTAAACTTAATTCGTTTATTATCCAGCTATTATAACTTAATGCGATTTTTTAACCGGTTATTAGCGGTAAATTATTATGGAATTAAACTTTAAGGTAATTTTTCCCTATTATAATAATATATAGCGGTATAGTTTAATTTTAGGAATTAACAGTTTGGATAATTATAACTTATTTTTTATTTTTTTATTAAGCTTATTTAAATTTTGTATATT
This sequence comes from Monosporascus sp. GIB2, assembly GCA_004155935.1. NCBI lineage: Eukaryota > Fungi > Ascomycota > Sordariomycetes > Xylariales > Monosporascus > Monosporascus sp. GIB2. The sequence continues at coordinate 808 of QJNV01000629.1, read as the reverse complement.
TTTCGATATTGGTAATTATTATGCCCGTTATTATAAAAAGTCTTATTAAGAATCCGGTTTCGTCGAAGTTGTAGATATTTTTTTTTGTAATGCCGTATTTTACGATAGTAGCCCGAATAAGTTTAAATTATTTGCGAAATATTTTTGGATTTTCGTATAATACCTTTTGATAATCGATTTTTCGATATAAACGCGTTTTAAGTTTTTTTTATTATTTAATAAAATTCGACGCCCATTTAACCCTGATACGTTCCGTAATGCGTTAGGTAAGTAATATATTCGCTATATCTTTAACGTATTAAAGCCGAATAGGAAACGTTTGCGCATTTAGGTTGAGGATATGGTCGATAATCGATTTTCTTTCGGTCGGCGTTAATTTTCGCGAATTGGTTATATAATTGCTTTAAAAAGGTATATCGGTATATCGTTTATGTAAAGTAAATTAGGGAATTTCATAAATAAAACTAAATGTCGCATAATTAAGTTTCGGGTCTCGTTTTTTAGCCTGAATAATTAGGTTTATTCTCGCTGTTTTTGTAAGCTGCTCCATGTTGTTAGTATTAAGAAATGAACAATTGAAGTTGGGTAATTGGAATATGTAGAAAACCATCCGGAATGCTTGTCCATCCGGAATGCTTGTCTGAGGCGTTAAGCTTTTTTTATAATAAATACGTATAAAAATGTATACGGTATTATAGTTTTTTAATTAGGCGGTAAATGAGACGGTTAAAGCATTCCCTGAAAGAACATATCCGAATAAGAAATTAAGCCGATTTTTTTTTGTTGAAGGTGATTTTTAACGCAAAAA
>QJNV01000628.1:0-17616 GCA_004155935.1 Monosporascus sp. GIB2 | reverse complement strand
CCCCCCCCCCCCCCCCCCCGGTCCCCGGTCCCGTCCGTCGTTGGCGGGGCAATAACGGATCCGATCCCTCCCCGGGGACCTCCTCCTCTTCTCTCCCCGCGACGAAGGGCCGGCTCGCTTCCCCGAACCCCGGCGAGCGCCGAGAGTCTGCGGACAGAGGCGCGCCGTAGCACAGGTAGGTACGACTCGGCCGACGGCCGCGGCGGAGCCTACCGTGCGTACGCGTGGCTGGGTAATGATGGTTTCCCCCGGGTCTCCCCTGCCATCCTTGCCCGCGATGTAGCACACAATCGCGCGCGAAGAGCGGAACCGCCCAACCCCGGCGGCGATCCGGTCGACAGACGTGCTTGCGCACGTGCGGTGCGGCGCCGAGGAAACAGCGTCCGTCCCCGCCTCTCTGCCTGTCTCTCGTGGGCCGGGTGGTAGGTGGAACGGCGTGCCCTCTCCGGCGTCGCTCTCGGGAAGGCGCATGATTGGTGGCTCGGGCGCTGTTCTTCTCGACCGGAGCGGGGGAGAGAGCGGGTCGAGGTGAGTTCCCGGATATGCCGATGTGGCTGTTCTCCTCGGCGGGTACGTATTCGAGAATGGCTAGATCGTCTATTTCACCAGCACTGGACGATGCGAATATGACCGTCGAATCTGGACGAGAGGTGGAATCGGGTCCTCGGAGAGATTAGCCCGCGTCACGCCCGTGGCTCAGGTTATGTGACTTGGTGTGTTATCCTCGACTATGATTTATTTGTGCGGGTTCTCCTTAGGGGGTTGGTGGCGGGAAGGAGGTCACGGCGGAGGCCGTGATGATCCCTCAAAGCCTTCTCGTCAGACAAGCAAGCGGATGACATAAATCCCAGTCTTTCTCACTACGTCAAGTGGACATAGCATTAAAAATCACTTAGCAGTAACAGCTACGTACGTACTTGAGTCTTCACTGATTCCGGAGATGCAGCGGGGACCTATGATATTCTCGAGGGACGTGTGTCCCTAAATGCAAATTTTATTCATCTACCTAGTTACACGCCCAGCCACCACGCCTAAGCTGCCATTATGTTCGCTCTCTCGAAATGAGACTCCAAAAAGGCTTGCTAGAGCTTACGCCGGTATATCAGGCATATGCGAGGATTGGGGGGTTGTTGCAATCTAGACTGCCCACCTGGATAGTCCCAGTCCTCCTGTCACCGTCTCTCCCGTGGGAAGTATCGGGCAAGATGTCCTTGCTCTTAATCGATAGGCCCCCTCGAATAATTGTCCCTAAGTTTAGATTCTTTTTTTGGCTTTTTCTATGTTATCTTTGACCAACCATGTTTCGCCGGGAACAGCTAGTTCGTAGCCAGCGCTTGTCCAGACTGGCCTCGTTGATTGGACGCCATTCGGATGCGCTCGTACGATATAGGGATATATCGCTTGGGATCTGCTGCTGAATTAGTTATTAGTGCCTGGCGCCTCGACTATGGCGACTGTATCAGTTTTGACATCGAGGTAGAGGAGCGGTGACCTTGAGACGTGTCAAGAAGTCAAAGCTGTAGAAACTGATGAGAGAAATATGTATTCAACCTGCAGCAGCGACAGAGGTTGTTGCGGACGAGTGTTGTTGTCTTTTCGGGGGAGGTGCTGAGCCCTAGATCGTGAGTTAGCAACCATCGCACGGGGTGGACAAATCTTGCTGAATATCGTGGCAATATTCCATCGTTAATCCACCACTCATCATCCCTACATACTTCGGTGGGAGCGCTGCGCTTCCTGTCGAGCTTCTTAAGCGGCGGCTTGGGTTTCGTTTCTCCGGGCTCGAAGACATCGTCGGGTAGATTGGTGCTACAAGGCATTAGCAACTTGTCGAAGGTAATTCGAGGCCGACGTACTTTTTGACGTGCTGAATGGACAAGAAGTTCAACTCGGCGTTGTACTTCTCCCACTCGCTGCACATCGTCTTAAACGTGTTGACTTGGAAGGAGAGGTCCAGAGATTTTGCACCTAACAAGTTACCGTGTTCGGATTAGGTACATCCAGAGGTTTTCGACACTGGGGCCAAATGCTTGACGGGCTAAACCTACCTTCGGCGAGCTCGAGGCCTATGTAATGTGTCGTAGTATAGACCTTAGAGCCGCGGACGAACGGGACCTTCTCTATCTTCGTCTTTTCATCGTCGGCTTCGGGCTTGATACTCGGAATCGTATGCAGGGCGTTCTCGGCTTTTACCTCTGCATCGGAATCGGACTTGATTTTCGTCTCACCGTTAGTTTCCGTGCCATCTTGCTTCTTGGCGACCTGTTCATCTTCACTGTCATCATCGTCTTTGACCTCATACTTGAGGCTGCCGTTTTGGACATCGAAGAATTGCTCCTCACTCTCAACCTTATGCCGTCGCTCGTACCCCTTGTTGAAAGGTCGCGCAATAGCAATATAAGGCAGTCGCTCAATATCCCCTACCAAAACTCGAACCTTGGATTCGACGAAGCCGGACCATATCTTGTGGGCATCTTTGGTGTGGCTGGTGGCGATTACGGCCAAATAATACTTATGGTCAGCAGTAAAAAAGGTGTGCTTAGTGAAAAGATCCTTCCACGGGCGTTTCTTGGCCTGAATTTCCTCGACAATGGCAGAGCCACGCTCGAGTTCGCGCTGGATAATCGCCTTGGTAGAATGGGTGATGTTGAACGTCGCACACATCTGAGGGTATGCCGGAGTGATGACGGGCATCAGGTGGTAACTGTCGCTCCGATACACCTGACGTCCGTTAGCTCTACCGAGCTTCCATGCAGCGGCGGCAGCCAAAAGATCTTACCTTGGGGTTCCAGACGCGCACGTTGAGAGGACCGTCGTCAGGATGCTTTAGTTGTACAGGTTGAGGCCACCGCCATATTTTCATGATCTGGAAGAACTTGGCCACGAGCGTGGCAGGGGCGGCCTTCGGGTAAAGTTGGCAGGTCCGCGCAACCATCATGGCCCATACAACTCCGCCGGGAAATCCGATGATGTTGGCGTAGATGGCGCGGCGCTGGGCCCACAGCTTGATGGCTCGTAGGGCCAGACGGAAGGTCCTTGGTTCGGGAACCAGGTTGAGAATCTCCTCGGTGACCCTATTCCCGTTTAGGGATCGAAGTTCGCGGTCGTCCAAACCACGAAGATACTCATTGTTGGTCAGTTTGAGCTTTCCATGTGGCGGAAACTGGTTCAGCGTGGCGATCCTTGAGAAGATCAGGTCGATGCTGATACCCCAATACTCGAACTTGATAATCGGCACGAAAGCATCCTCTACGGGAGTCAGATCTGTGATTGCGCCCTTGGGAGCCATCTCCTGCAACAGGCCCGGAAAGTATTTGAAGTAATCTTCACGCGTGACGTATCGTGGGGCGGTGACGAGGGTGTCAATATCGGAACCAGGACCATAGACTCCAAGACAATAACTACCATAGGTGAAGATCTCACCCCGTGCATCTCGTATTAGGACCTCATTCGTCGGCTCTTTTTCTCTCGCGACCCGTTTCACGAATTCATCGGCGATGACCTGGAGCGACGCGAGGACCTGCTTTCTGTAAAGCTCGTGAGCTAAGATGGAAGGCAGAAGAGCATCTAATTCTTGCACTTACCTCTTGTCGGTCTCAGCAGGCGACTCAAATTGGTTCTGGTTCCTTAGTTCCTCAAGGAGAGCCTCACTAGCCTGCACCTCCGCCGGGGTAGGGAGCGTAGTCGAGATTGGGGGGGTGATGCCCCAAGTTTTCTCTGTGGTCGTCATACCGACCTGCGGTGCTCGTGAGTGGGATGTGGTTAGTTAAGGTGCAATGACAGCCCTTCTCCCATTAATTACGAAGGGTTGAGGATCGTAAGGTGGGTGCTAAGAATCGGGTTTGTTGCGGGAGTTGGGAAACAGACTGGCGGTCTGGTAGGAATCCTGAGGATGCTGTTGGCTGATGAGAGTCGCGTTTGGCGATGGGGGCGCATTCACAGCTTCGTCAGCTGGTTTGGCAGTATGGATTCGGGTCGGGAAACGTCAGCAAGACCGGACGAGTGCAATGTCACCGCATCGATGCCCCTTGTTCGTGGCTAAAACAAGACGGACAAAATAGAATAAGAAACGGCACACATAGAAGTTAAGAGAACGGAACAAAACAAAAGATGGTGGTGTTGATGACGATGGGTGATTTGGCCCTGTCATGTTAGATTAAAAGGCAAAGCCACCGCTAATCAACAACTTCGGGGGTGACGATAAGGGACGCAGGAATTGTTGTACTCTGTGGGTACATGCCAACTTTCGTGCCTACCAACCCGAGAAACGCGTGTGAGTTTCGATCGAGCCTTTGAAACGTTAATGAACATTACGTAACATACTGAGCTCTGTTAATTACCTAATAAAAGAAGACACCAACATGCCTTGATTACTACGTAAATGCGTGTGCTTTTTATAGGTTCGCCTAAACTTTTAGCGTGCTATAAGCGCCATTTAGGCGATGTAGGTAAAATCTCAGACAAAAAGATATTATTAGGTACATTTGCATATAATTCCACTTAAGAGATTTTTCGGTAGCAAAATTCTGGAAAGTCTCCAAAAAGTCTGGCTACGCTGCACAGCACCGTATTACTATGTCTTCGAAGATAATCAGACGATCTACTACGTATGGCATATCTACCTACCGGGTCAAGCTCCAAGGTTGGACAACATCCCGGCTGCAAGCCAGAGACCCGGTTCATGGAATTGGATGAATCATTCGGGTAAAGCGTAACCATATTTCAAGGCGGCCCAAGCATATCGGAATCCCACGAATGTCGATAGTGCATTAATGATATATTCAGGTTGATTTCATCACGCCGGAGCGGAATCCTACGAATAAAGAGAGGTAGTAGGTATACGCATCCCGTTCCCGGCTGGTATACAGAGGCGTTCAAAAATCAATGCCCCAGAGTTTCGCCCACTCGTCCGCAAGCATAACAGAATCGAACTGCCACTGCTGGCGCCTCGACAGCCAGACTGCAAAGGCCCCCAGGATACCAAGGCTGCCCACCACTTCCAGCGCGATCCAACTGCCAACTTTCAATTCCGCAACTACCTGCAGTAACCCTAGGGGATCCTGGTGATGCTTCGTCCTCCCCGACGCCTCACGCTTCGAGTCTCTCCTGCTTCGAACAGAGCTCTTACGAGTCGGCTCATTGACAGCCACGAGCGTGCCATCTCGCACGCATTCGTTCAGCCACACCGGGCGCTCACCACGGACAAGCGCTTCAAACTTTGCCCGTTCGCTGGCGAGGCTCCGCTGGAGGTCGGCTGCCCAGTCGGCTACCTGAAACTGAGGCCGGCTATCGACTGGACCTTGATCGTAAGCACGCGCCAGCGCTAAAGAAGGCCTCCCGATTAAGGCACCTGATGTTCCAGTCAGTCCGGACTGGTGGTCCGGATCAGGAAGGCTAAGCGGTTGATACAGGTGACGAGGTCTCGACGGCGGGATATTTCGCCATTGGAGATATTTCTTTGCCGCAGCATGTCGCAACCATGATGCGCCATTTGGGCTAAAAATGTTCTCGACTAGGTAGGTCAGCTCTGTTGACACCAGCGGCTGTACATAGTCTGGGCTCATCAAGAGGCTCGCGTCCATTGTATCGTGGTCAGATCCTGTTGCGCTGGAGACCGCATAAGGAGCGGTTATTAAAGTTCCAGCTCGTTTCTCGCCAGATAATGGTGTAAAGCTAAAGATCCGAACATTGGCATCGCGAAGTTGGCCAGCAATTCGCTCTTTGGATGCTAAGATCTGTTCTGGCGACAATTTGTCTGCTTGTGCCAGAACCGGAATGACGTTGGTCAATGGCGCCAGTCGGCGGATATACTCGATATCGGCCGGTTTCAACCCTGCAAAGACATTAGGGGTCAAAGAAAAAAAAGTACCCCTCATACGGGAGGAGCGGGAGGACTGACTATTTGAGATGAGGTACAGCACGACATCGACTTGGAAGCCGCCGTCGCCCCCGAGCATATTCAGCATGTCCGACTCGCTCAGATTATCCGAAGACACCCGGTCCAAGTGGGATTCCACGTATTCGACACAACGCACGATGGCTTCCATAGCCTGTCGGCGTCAGCAAGTCCGAAGATAACGACAATGCACGGAGCTTACCGATGAACAGCTTCCATATCCCGAGGTGTCAACAAAGCAGATATTCCGCTCTAAGATACTATCGCCGAAACTCTTCCGCCTTTGCGAGACTCGGAACTCGTCCAGTTCACCCCACCAGTCTGGATAAGGCTTCGTACTGGCGAATATCTCCGAGATATGAGCTGCCGAGTTAGAACTCGTTCTTGGCGCGGCAGGGATATTCCTCGATTTGGAAGATCTCGTACTAGGTTGTCCCGACGAGGCGATGGGGTCGATGTGGACAATATGCTCGCAAGCCTGGACGATTGATCTAATGAGCGAGGTCTTCCCGACGCCTGTGATGCGCAGAGATCATTCCGTTAGCAAGGGACAGAGCGGGAAAAGGCGGGCTGGGGTAAGGAGATCATACCTGTATCGCCGGCCACCAGCACCTTCAAACGCCCCATACTTTTCCCGATTGTCGTAAAAGGACGACGACTTGGCATTCTAATGCTAGGCATGATAAACTGGGGATCAGCGCCGCCTTGGTCCGGATTTTCTGCGCTCTCCTCGTCATGCTCCTCTTCATCAGAGTCGACAGCATGCTCCGAAACGGAGCCAGCGGAGGAGGCTCTCATGGAAGATCGGCTGCTAATAAAGGAGTCTGTTACCGAAGTCCCTAGCATCATCGGGGTTATCGGACGCGATACGGATGGCTGATGGGACGCCAGGGAGGCCGGACTATAGGTAAAGGCGGATGCTCTAGACATGGGTGAGTACGTATGCGCATAGTCACTTCCTGATCGCGCCCGAGCTGCTGTGGATGGCTCATCGTCCTCATCATCGTCCGTATCGTCTCCGTGGGCAGACAAGGTAGGATTTCCCAACTCGAAGGTTGCCTTCCGCGGGCCTCTGAACAGTGGGCGAGAGTTTGACTGCTCAATGTATGAATCGACGGTAGCTTCGTCAGCGAAAACAAAGGACATATGGCTGTTGGAAGCAGACGTGGCCGAGCTCAGGAGAGGATTCGCGTCGTGGTGAGCTGCGGGGCGTTGACGCCTTGACCAGGCGTCGCCGCCAGGAACCGGTCGCATTCTTGTGGTGTGGAAATATCAGGGTATCGCATACAAGTTGACATGAGATAGAGTGTCGCATGAGACTCTCCAACCCAAAAAAAGGACCGCAAGACGATAGACACCTTCGTGGTCTGAAAAGGCGGAATTAACTATTACGCAAAGCTACAGGACAGGAATTGACGGATGACAGGGAGGTGGAACACAGTAGTGGAGAGCGAGCACTACCTATCTGGGGCCACCTATTACGTTAGGTTAGGTAAGAGCGGTAGTCGGTGGGAAGGTAAATGCCCCTTTAGAGCATGTCATGGCAAGTGTCACGCCTATCGTACGTAACATCTCATATGTACATAAAGCTTCCGTCATCTCGAACTCGGAACCCACAACGAGCATAGGGTATATAAGAATCAAGAACATACATTTATAGAGAGATCCATATATGTATATCCATATATGTATACGTTATCCATATATGTATATCCATACATATATGGAACCCGACGACCCCGCATCCCACCCAGATTGACATGGAATTCCAGTCGCACAGCATTCCCCGATTTCCGCGTGCTCCATTATTTCGGATGAGACTTCTGTATTTCGTACTTACGCGCTTTAAGATTCCGCAGGGTCCGCCCCCATTCTTTTACCGCCGGCCAGGGATCACGACTAGCCGAGCTGCTCACTGGGACAGGGCGAGGGGAAGCGCTGCTTGTAGAAACTGCCCCACGATTCGCCCCTCGCTGACCAACTAAAGCCCAACATTAAAGAAACTTGCGGACTCATCGAATCGCGCAAGCGAAGCGCCAGCTGACCGAGTTTTCTCCCGATATAATTCACTGCCTCCCATAACGCATGAAAGGCAAACAAACCAAAGGTCGACCTGTCGCTGACATACCTACCTCCTACATCTTCCGTGATACCACACCCGAGTACGTTCGTTAGCTGCCTCTCTCTTAATCCGGCTATTCCACCGTTGGCGGCCCGCTCGCCCTGCAGTGATTGGATTGGGTACTACGACTGTGGCGGGATCCCGCTATAGAATCTGCTCCATCAGGCTTTACCTGGTCCCTTTCTTCTCGCCTTTCCACCTCGCTTATATTACTACGTTCTGAGAACTCCCTTCTAGCCACCGCGGGCATACCATCGAGGCCGGATTTATTCTTGCGGAGACGTCGTTGCTCGCGACTCTCTTTCGTTCCCCGCTATAATATCATCTTCCGTGATATTGACCGCCCAGATATCGGATCGGCCGGGACCCTCACCTTCCTTCACCACGGCGTCTGGGAGGGACGCCCCTGAGTCCAGCACTCGAGATATACTAAAGAAGACTTGCACTGCTGGAAGTGTCTTGTTCGACCCAAGGTTCACATCGGCCAAAGCTCCACCTCCCGTCCCTCACTACAATATCTACGACCCTCCGACTGACACGACCGCATTCGCTGCTCAGCTGACCAAAATGGACCCTAAGAGACATCCGAGTTCCTTCCAGCAGCTGGAGAAGTTAGGTGAAGGAACGTATGCTACTGTGGGTTGCTCCGAGGATGGGACGCCGCAAGACACTCATACGCTGACCTACGTTGCCCATGTCATAGGTTTTCAAGGGTCGGAATCGCCAGACGGGCGAACTCGTCGCGCTGAAGGAGATCCACCTCGATTCGGAAGAAGGCACCCCGTCGACGGCTATACGAGAGATCTCCCTGATGAAGGAACTGAAACACGAGAACATCGTCGCGCTCCACGACGTCATCCACACCGAAAATAAGCTCATGCTCGTCTTCGAGTACATGGACGGCGATCTCAAGAAGTACATGGATACCCACGGCGAACGGGGAGCCCTGAAGCCCATGACCATCAAGTCCTTCATGTACCAGCTGCTCAAGGGGATCGACTTCTGCCACCAGAACCGCGTCCTACACCGCGATCTCAAGCCGCAGAACCTCCTCATCAATTCTAAGGGCGCGCTTAAGCTTGGCGACTTCGGCTTGGCCCGCGCATTCGGCATCCCCGTCAACACTTTCTCCAACGAAGTTGTCACCCTCTGGTATCGCGCTCCCGACGTCTTGCTCGGCAGTAGGACATATAACACCAGCATCGACATATGGTCTGCGGGGTGCATCATGGCCGAGATGTATACGGGGAGGCCGCTATTCCCCGGCACGACCAACGAGGATCAGATCGTACGCATCTTCCGCATAATGGGTACGCCTACGGAACGGACCTGGCCCGGCATCACGCAGTTCCCCGAGTACAAGCCGACGTTCCAGATGTATGCTACCCAGGATCTACGTGCCATTCTTCCGCAGATCGACCAGCTCGGCATCGATCTGCTGCAACGGATGCTCGTGCTTCGTCCTGAGCACCGTATTAGCGCTCACGATGCTCTACAACACCCGTGGTTCAGCGACTTGGTCATGCAGCAACATCCTAATTACCGCGGCCGGTAATCCCGTACGGCAATGCATCCTTCTACGAGGTGGCGCAACATAAATCTCCCCGAGTTATGTGATTCCGTGCTTGAGGCAGGCGGTTTCCCCAACACCATGTCCATAGTCCTTGGATAGCCACTCCAGGAACCATGCGTACCAACACGATCCACACAGATTTCGATATCATCAGAAGCCTAGCTATGATTCTGCATTCAGAGAATAACGGGGTAACTGAACTTGACGAAGAAGCATTTTGTTTTTTTTTAGAGGGAGGCGTCTGGCCTGGCTGGGTTGGGGGCGGCTCGAGTCGATTACAAATGCGATTTCGCTGGTCATGTCAAGGCGGCCAGGGTAATTAGGATCTCGGGGTATGAGGTGCGCACAGGCTATAGATCAATAATAATACCACACCTTTCGAGGGTCACAAAATTTCACATGGCAGCACTATTTCCTGGTGATTGGCGTGTACTGGCTGTCCCTTACTCTTCGAGCGCATAAGCGCTGTGTCTGCACACCTGGCAGGTCCCTCAAAAAACCCACGATATGTTTTCCTGTGTAGGTAATGTCGCTTGGTAGGAACGAGTGCCGTTGTATAAGTGACGTTACTCCGTACTTTGCTAGCTAGATGATTACGTAATATGATCGCGTACTCTTTCTGCTGACATAATCAGGAATTGAGTCAGCTGTATAGCCATACCTCATATATACTAATAAGACAAAGAAGTGCCAGCGAATGGGAGCACCCCTAGGGGTGTTTCTGTCGAGCTAGGTAAAAGTCGCTATCGTCTAGGGGTTAGGACAACACGTTGTGGAAACACTTCCCTTAACACGTCTTTGCAAGACCGTGTAAACGCAGGTTCGACTCCTGCTAGCGACACAATTTTTTGGCCTTACTTTATTCGTCAATTTCATGTTCTCTTTAACCAACCCAAATAACAAATGGTGTTGCATATCTTGCTAGGTCGGCTGGATTTTTGTTTCCCCTTCTGTTAGTATGACGCGGCCTGGTTTTGCGTTTTGGGGGCGGCTTTTCCGGTCATCGTCGAAGGGACCAAACGAGTACTAACCGGCAAGACAAGCCACGGCAAGGAGAGCGCGCTTAAATAGTGTCTACGTCCGCCGCTTGTCCAGTCGCTGACTGCATTCTGTTCTTACCCTATGCTGGATACGTATTATGCCCTGTGGTTGTTTGCTGTAGGGGTGTCTCGGCGCATTTCTCGTTTTCGACTTGTGATCTCAGAGAATACCCTACGCGCCTTTACAAGAGCTGGGGTGAAACTTTTGCTAGGATAGTAGCGCCCGCTCGCTTAAGAGGGGTTCTCCTCTGCGAGCCTCGGAATGCCTGAGTTAGAGTTCCAAGAATTTGGGTACCGACCTTTTCTGACGTGACCTACAAGTCGGATCGTTATGGGACTTCACAGCCTGGATGGGGTCACTGCTCATGGGCGTTTAGATGATACATGCATATATGGGACCGCGCCGGTGCGCGAGGATGGGCCCCTTTTACGAAAGATTTGTGGGAGTCTTCCCTTATGGAGGAATTGAAAGCATTGTCAGTCTACTACTCGGTCTGCTCCCGCCAGGCGAACGAGTTCGGCGCAACCAAGCAGTACACTCGGCATTCCTCTCTTCTCTTCAAGCCAGTGCAATGCAGGGCGGTTAGACACCTACCGTTTCGTTCTCCGTGTTCTTCTCTTTCCTCTTTTCCAACCTTCTTTTTTTCCCTTTTTCCTCTCTTTATTTATAATTTTTTTTATAAATTTTCTTTAAAAAAATTACCCTTTTCTTTTCTTTTCCTTTTCTTCTTTTTCCCCTTGCTCGCTCACGGATCCGCGATTTCCTCTTCTCTGTGCATCGGGGACGGGGGGGACGGGGAAGAGGGGGTCAGCCACTCACTCATGCGACCCGCAAACCGAGGAGCAATTTAATACTCCGAGCACAGAAGACACTGGCGGTGCCTGCAGAACCAGCACGGGTCGCCGGCGGCCGTCCGGGTGCGGCACAGGTGGCACACGAAGAACGCGCCGTGGGTGTTGTCCGAAGGGGGCAGGATTGTGCCTATGTGGTGGACAATGCTGAACCAGGCCTCGGAGAGGAGGGCGTGGAAGAGCATTTTTCTTTCCTGTTCTGTCTGTATATCTGTACTGGTTTGGGGGCTTGCGGAAGTTAGTTGTGTGGGGCTTCTTCGTGAGATTTGGATGGGATATTTTGGTTTTGGTGACGCGGAACGTTCTTCGTCGTTAGTAGTAGTAGTGTGCGGTTGAGTGCGCTTTCGAGCTGTGAGAGCAAGAGAGTTAAAGGGGGACAGATTGGTAGGGGCTTCCGAGCCCTCTATTTATAGGCACCTGTAATCCCAGTTACATTGACGTTGTGAGATAACTTTAATAGCTGTTGAGCGGGTACTTGTCTGTGAAGTGGAACAATGCCATTGTCTCGATACGGGGTATGGTACACGGAATGTTCATAGAGTGCTTGCGTTTCTGATATTGTGTCTTTGAAGCGCTTACTCGTTCATCCTCGTCAACCAATCATAGGCGGTCGAGTCCTAACATCACATTTGGTTAATCTTGATACAAGGGTCAAATTTCAAGTCCTCAACCTACCTGAACAGTTGGTTTCAGCGGAAGCGTGGTCTCATTAAGCTTGAGGCAAACATGCCTGTATGACTGAAATCTATTCATCATCACATAAAGGGCGCCATAAAGCGAGTTCCTTACATATGCACGAGCTACGCGTATGCCGCTTGCTCGCGCAGTTCTAATCAGGGGGTCGCTCCTTCAACTCGGTATATCCGCCGAAGCGCACCATAATGCGTCCGCATCCTTCCTCTATTCCTTCTTGTTGACCAGACTCTCGTCGACCCCGCTCCGGAACCTGTCTTTGGCCGGATCCCTAGCCCACGTCTCGGCCAGCTCGAAGCCGGGCTCCTCCTCGGGGTACCCGAGGCTGCGCCGCAGCTTGACGATCTCTTCTCTCACGCGCCTCGCGCACTCGACGCGGATCTCGACGGCCTCCGGGCCGTACTTGAGCTCGTCGGTCAGCTCGCCCATGGCCCGCGGCCTGGCCCTGCCTTCGCCGCCGTTGCCGTTGCCGTTGCCGTTGGCGCGGCGCACGAGGTCGCGCCAGCGCGCGCGCAGGTCGCCGAAGGTACGCTCGGCGTCGACGAGGTCGCCGAACGCGACGCGGATGCCGACGCCGACGCGCGGCAGGAAGCGCGGGAAGCCGCGGTCCTCGGGCATGACGCGCTGCGTGCCATCGATGAAGACGGGCACCACGTCGGGCATGGGCTCGCTCTCGAGGATCAGCCGCGACACCCCCCACTTGAAGTAGCGCATGCTCGCCGTCGGGTGCTGGTGCACGCACGCCTCCGGGAACACGTGCACCCAGCTGTGCCGGTTCGCCCGGTAGGCCGACGGCGCCGCGTGGCTGTCAGCGCCAGTCGTCGTGAAGGTGAGCCCATTGCCCGCCGTGAAGGGGTCGGGTACGTCCCACTCGAGGAGCTCCTTGACGTTCCGGGGCCTTGGCGTGACAAAGGGCTGAGAAGATAGGAGGCGGATCGCCTGTGCGATCGTCGGCTGGAAGAGGCCCCCGTGAGGCGAATGAAGTGAGCGATGGGTCGGCAACACTTGTCCGCTGTAGAAGAATGATCCGAGAGCCCTAGGGGGAAAGCATAAGCCTTAGAAATTTTTGGGCTCCCTGACGATGATGAAGGTCCCCTCACTTGTTCTTGTAACATATGTCATGGGCCCCCAGTCCCCATCTCATGTTGGATGGGTTGAACGCATACCGCAACGGTAAAACTCCCCACATGAGAGGATCATCGAGTCTATGAGTGGCATGCTTATGAGACTAACTTCAGCGTACTTCTCGGGTATAAAGTGCTCACACGCTGATGTGGTTCGACACTGAGAATGAGATTAGCCCCCTTTAGGCCGTAGCAAGACTCAAAATGGGCCGAGTGTGGCTACCTGTAATGAGGCCCCTCTCCCTACTCGCGACATCTTTCCTCTTGTCTAAAAGATCCAAGAACTTCTGCAATCCCGTGACTTCGACGGAGTTGAAGGTGTATATAAAACCTCTCGAGAGGGCAGCGGTTAGGCCCATAACCACCGAGGAAGTTAACCGCCATGATAAGCTTGGCTGCAGGGGAGCCGACATTGCATGGCTGCTGCCAACGTTAGGCTTCGACATAACGAGTTCTTCATCGGACGCCATAGGGGAGTTCTAGACTAGGGTTCATTGCTGACGATTTGACTTGGTCAAAGCGAAGGAAAGAATGAGCGTATTTCAGTGTCCTCAAAAAGGGATGTATGTATTAATACATGATGCAGCATACGAGATCGACTAGTTAGCAGTCTCAAAGATTATAGGAACAGCCCATAAACGCGCCTACGAGAGAAAAATCCTTTTGGGAAATTGAGAGAATTGGACCCAGAATCCTGCCGCCACTATTCCACTATTGTAACGGTTGGGGGTACTAACAAGCGCCTAGCGAGAGGCTAGAACCTTGGGAGGTACCACTTCCGGGGAAGCATGGCCCGCTGCAACCAACCGCTAAGCTCCCTTCCGACACGCCCCGGCGAATGGTTCTGATTGAAGACATACACCAATTAGGTATTGTAGCATTGAACTTCGTACCTCGCTACCTGCTTGCTTGCACTTCTTGCCTGCTTCAACACCACAAGCTTCAAGATGTCACATAGTACGTATACTCGACACAACTCTTCTCCGCCTTGCCCCCCTCTTCCTTCACGTACTCAATGATGTCAACACAAGACTAACCCTCGTCTCTCTCCCCCCAGGCAAGCGCAACACCTCGCGTGCCGTCTTCACCTCGCACGAGCGGGAACTGGCGCGGCGGGCTTGGGGCTCCACGTCGGCGCGCCTGTCGCGGGAGAGCTTCCTGCCGTTCGCGTCGTGCGCGCTGTGCCTCGAGGTGGCGCGGGACCCCGTGGCGTGCGCGACCCGCGGCGACCTGTTCTGCCGCGAGTGCGCGCTGTCCAACATCCTCTCCCAGAAGCGCGAGGCCAGGCGGCTCGAGCGGGCGCGCGAGCTCGAGGCGCGCGAGGCCCGGGACGCCCGCGCCCGCGCCGACGAGGAGGCCCGCGAGCGCGCCGTCCGCGAGTTCGAGATGGTGCAGAGCGGGCTCGACGTGAAGGGGAGGGCGGGGGCCGGGAAGCCGGACGATGGCGACGGCCGGACGCCGAGGAATAACAGTAATGGCGACGGCGACGGCGACGACAAACGTCCCGGGAAGCGGAAACTCCCGCTCGACGTCGACGAGCTCGCGCGCGCGGCCGCCGAGGAGGACCGCCGGAAGGCGCGCCGCCTGCTCGACGCGGAGAGGGCCGAGGCGGCGACGAAGGCGGCGCTCCCGTCGTTCTGGACGCCGTCGATGACGCCGTCGACCGCACCCAACACCAACACCGACGAGAAGAAGAGCAAGAAGGCGACCAGGAACACCCCCATCTGCCCTGCGTCACGCGAGGACGACCCCCACCCGTACTCGCTGCACACGCTCGTGACGGTGAGCTTCACGGAGGAGGAGGTAGAGGAAGGGGGCGTGGGAGGAGGCGGGCGGACGAGGAGGCGGGTCTGCCCTGCGTGCCGCAAGGGCTTGAGCAACGCGTCCAAGGCTGTGTTGGCGAAGCCGTGCGGCCACGTGCTGTGCCGGGGCTGCGTCGACAAGTTCATGCGGCCGGGCGGCACGGGGGGCCACCACCACAACCACCACGCGGACCCACACGCGCCCGAGGACGGGCTGCGGTGCTACGTCTGCGAGGCGGATCTCACGGACAAGCCGTCGCCGACGAAGGAAAATGGCGGCGGCGAGGGCAACGGTGGCGATGCTGATAATAACGGCGATAATGATGACAAACCGGAGAAGGGCGGGGGCAGAAACAACAAGAAGGAAAAGGACAAGGAGAGGATACGACCGGGGCTCGTCGAGCTGCGGAGCGAAGGGACGGGCTTCTCGGCCGCGGGTGCCAACGAGGTCAAGAAGGTCGGCGTGGCATTCCAGTGTTAAGAAAAGAAAAGAATATTTTACAAGAGATGGGCAAATGTCTCGCGCCCCGCCTGCAGAGCTTGTGCAGCTAATGAATTACCCGCGAAGCCCCTTTCGCTCTTCTACTACGCTCTACCCTACATCGCTTAAGTAAATGTGATTTGACCCGTACGTATGTATGCAAGGTAACATGAATGCTAAAGAGCAGCAATGCTATTCTTTCCAACCCGTCCGTCTGTCCGTCCAGCCACCCTTTAACTCCATGCATTCACTGATCCCATGCATCGCTAGAAACCAAAATAACTTCCAACTCCGCCTGTGCATAACCTTTGTACGTCGTGAGTTGTACAAAACCCCAGAAAGACATCATCCCAGAAACAATGCAATACCCAGTAATCCTTAGCATCTACTCGAGGTCCCGATGTGCCCTATCGATCACGTTCACGACGGACCTCCGCCCGACCTCGGACGCCGCGGAGCGCCGTCTCCTCCTCCCGAGCTCGCTGGGGGGAGGCATGCGGTACTGCAGGGCCGGGGGCAGGGAGCGGGCGACGGCCCCGTGATCCCCGTTAGCATCCCCTCGACGAATAAGGGCACCACTGTCGGGAACACTACTAGGTGGGGCAGTGCTTCGCGTCTCGCTGGGGCCAATGCGATACTGCAGAGGCGGAGGCAGTGCGTGCATCACGAGCCCTTGCGAGGCTTTTGCTCTACCGCCAGGAGCTCCACCACCACCGCGCGGGGTAGCGCTTCGGCTGCCTTCCGCCTCACTTCGGCCGATGCTATACCGTAGGGCCGGAGGCAGTGCGTGTATCACGACACCCTGCTGGGCACGGGCGCCACCACCGGGAGCACCACCTCGTGGCCCATCTTCCAGCATCTTCGGCCGGGCAGCAACATTCCTCGCGGCCTCCACCAGCCGGTCGGCCTTCATCACCGGCTTATCCTTTGTGATTGGCTCGGGCTTGATCATCGGCTTGAGTTCGGCCCTCGTCACCGGTTCAGCATTCACCCCCGGCTTGGGTTCGGTCCTCGCAACTGGTGCAGGCTCAGCCTTCCTCGCAGGCCACCAGGGCCTAGCCCCGCCGCGACGGGCCCGGAACTCGCGCAGCAGGCCTACGACGAGGAGGGAGAGCCTGAGGAGCAGTTTGTGCACGGCGTCCTTGGCGAGCATGGTCGTGCCGTGGCTCAGGAAGCCCTTGAGCAGCTCGCCCTGGAGGCCGTCGTAGAGGGCGCCGACGCCCTCGGCACGCGCTGTCTGCAGCAGCGTGCTGAACACGGTCCCGCGCAGCGGCGCCGCCCCCTCAAGGGCCTTGTTTGAGTTTCTGTTGTCCTTCTCGGCGCGCTGGCGGTCCTCGAAGGATGTGAGGTCCACCTCGTCCTCCCTGGCCGTCGGCGTCTCCTCGTCGGCGGAGACACCAGCCTGCAGCTGCGACTTGGCCGTCTGGAAAGGGTAGGTGATGGTGCTCGCGACGGACTTGCTGACTGCCGCGAGCAGGAACGTGAGGAACGGGCCCGGGTCGTCCCGCCTGTCGGCGGTGACCGCGTTATTCCTCAGGAAGTCCTGCAGGAAGAAGGTGATGCTCGGGTTTAGCGTCAGGATCAGGGTGGCCGAGTAGCCCGCCCAGAGGCCCCCGATGCCCTTCTCCCTCACCACCCCCCGCGCCATCTCGCCGAATCCCTTGCCCCGGGTGTCCTCCCCGTCGTCAATCAAGTTGGCCGTCTGCTTGCGCGTGACGATGTTCGCTATGGGCGTTGTGAAGGCGCGCGAGCCGGCGCCGGCCAGGACGCCGACAGCGAGCTCCTCGAGGACTCCCAAACCACCCTTGCTGCGTTTACGTCTATCGTGGGCCGCGAGTCGAAGGCTCCGGAGCCACTCATAGAGCATGAAGAAAAGGAAAGATTCCAATAATGACTTGGCTGCATCGGAGGCCTGTCCGAAGTTAGTAATTTCCCATACGATATATGTAAAGGAGTTGGTCAGAGAAAGCGTCCTCTGGAGCATACGGCTCGAAGCGCACACGTATAGACGAGCGAGCGTCCGTGTAGATTGG
>QJNV01000922.1:0-223484 GCA_004155935.1 Monosporascus sp. GIB2 | reverse complement strand
GTCGCGAGAGGCAGCGGGCGAAGGGGTTCCTCGGTGCCACGGCCTTACTGGCGTAGACTGGAAAAGGGATGAGTACAGGATGGGTTGGGGGGAGGGGGGAGGGCTCGGCGGGTTACTCTATGATACGATGAACCTCGCGTTTAAGTCCTGCATTAGGATAATAGTATCACGGAACGTTTGACCGCCGACCTCTTCGCGGACTGCCCATTCTCGTGATTCTGGTGATCACAGCGTTATAAGCCATCGCGCGGCTATCATATGGTGTCCGCTGCAGGTAAAGTCCCGGATGGTAAGATCCGTGAATACAGCGGAGCCCACGATTTATATGGATAAAATACCAGTATGCGCATAGGCCCTACACCTCATCGCGTTTCTGGCGTTTCGTTGATGCAGGAACCCGATCTAGTATGATGGTGACATACCCACGTCCTTGCTACCTTACAGGCAGTCAAGGAGCCGCCCGACAGAGTCTGAAATTGGGAACTATATCGACTTTGTCGGCTTGACGAACCGACTGCGGAAGGGATAAAGGGAAACACCTCACACTCCGCTAAGAAGACCGCTAACGGTACCTTTGAAAACAGCATTGTATTATTGCCCGTAGCTGATAAGCAGCCCAAACCGTGGCCGGCATTGGGTAACGGGTCGATGGTGAAATGCCGGTCCTACCCGATTCATTCGTAATAAACGGCCCTTTCGCGACATTGTGGGCTTTTGACGCCGTGATAACCGCCGAACCAATCCCCTCTCCCCATCCTCTAACCACTGCATAGCAATGACCGCTTCTGCTCGCTTAAAGCCGAAGCTGGATGAGCCCTCCCCATTCGAGGGGTTTGGTAGATCGTCCTCCCATGGTTGGGCCAAAACTGCTCAAAACGTACTAGAGGGGACGATAATGCATTCACCATATACTCCTACCTCGGAGAGACTCCCTTGCGCGCGATCAAGCCATGGGGTCTCATTCCCGACTCCCTTCCGAGCAGGTCGTTTCTTAGCCCCTGAGCCCTCCGGTATAACGTCGGGAAAATCGGACAGCCCACTAGCTGCATGTACTTTGGTACTTGCCGAAGTAGGTATCGTCGCCGTCATCGCCTCCGCCTTTGAAAACCTATATCCACGGTGCAGTTGTGCTTATCTCCGACCTCCGACCTCCTTGCCACTGGGGTGTTCTTAAACATGCCCGCATATTCGCTTCCTACAGTAGGATTTACATGATGACTTATCTCGAGTTCATATATCCTTGGAAAGATGGCGACGGCTAAGAGCAGCACCGCGCTACCTTATGTATGCGCCCGATGCGCAGGGAGCTACCTACGGAACAGCGCCCGATACTCAATCCCTGGACGATGGAGAACGCACTCCACCCAAACCGACGACGAGGCCGACCGCGACCGCGAAACCCCTACCGATGCCTCTTCCGCGCCGGAGCCGGGGCCTATGGCTCGCCGTCTCGAAGAGGCGACCGAAGAAGCGTTACTAGCAGGCGGACGGGCCGGTCGACGGGCCGTGGAAGAAGCCGGTTTCTCCGAGGAGCTGAAAGAGCGCCTGCTCGCGAGGGTCAAGGACGCGCAGTTCCGGTCCGAGAACGCGGCCGCGTTTGCCGAGGCCGGCATGCCCACGTCGGCCGGCCGGGGGACGCGGCTCACGGCCACCAGCCAGCCGTGGACGGGAACGGAAACCACCGAAGATGCCGTCCTGCGAATGCTGAACGACGCCCACAAGCCGCTGAAACCCGAACCGCGCGGTCGTCCTAAGATGCCCGACCTTCAACCGGTCGACATGCGCATGGGACGGGAACCGAGACTGAGCGCCGGGAGGAGGGCCGCCAGCGCCAGAGATAAGGCGTCCGCGTACTCCGGCATGGGTCTGAAAGAGCTGGAGAAGGGCCTCAGCGAGGATGAGAGGGAGGCCGTGAGGAAAGAGTTCCGCGACCGCTTCCGGCCGGCCGCCCGGGCGATGCCGAACACCCTCACCGGTCTGGCATCGCTGGCGAACGAGCGGATCGAAGACGCCATCGCGAGAGGCCAGTTCAAGAACATACCGAGGGGCAGGGGCGTCGAGCGGGACTCGAGAGCCGACAACCCCTTCATCGACACGACCGAGTACATCATGAACAAGATGATCAAGCAGCAGGACATCGTGCCGCCGTGGATCGAGAAGCAGCAGGAGCTGGTCAGACAGGCGCGCGTGTTCCGGACGCGGTTGAGGAACGACTGGAAACGCCATGCCGCCCGCATGATCGCGAGTAAAGGGGGTTCTCTGGAGGAACAGATGAACAGGGCCAGGCGCTACGCCAAAGCGGAGGAACTGCATAACCCGCGGAGGCGGGACGTGGATCAGATCGCCGTGCCGACCAACTCGACCGACGACCCCGTCATGGCGAGGATGCGGCAGCGGGGGACGCCAGCCTCCGCCGACGCCGCGAGCCCGACGGCAGATCAGGGCGAGATCATCTCGGAGGACGAGCCGTTGCCCCCGCCGTTGCCCCCGCCGTTCAGGGATCCTGCCTGGTTGGCAGCGGAGAAGTCGTACATGGACTTGTCCATCGGCAACCTCAACGCCCTCACGCGCTCCTACAACCTCATGGCCCCCGAGCTCGCGAAGAAGCCCTATTTCTCCCTCGAGCGCGAGCTCAACAGCTGTTTTGCGGACGTCGCGCCCCAGCTCGCGGACGTTATCAGGGAGAGGGCCGCCAAACCGTCACCGAAGTCGGTACTGGAGACGCCCGAGGGCCGGCAAGGGAGCGTGTTCGACCGCTTCGGGGGCCAGAAAGCGAAGGTGTATGAGTCGAAGGCGCCGCACTATGGGTTCAGAGAGATGTGGCGGGATCTGTTCACTCGGCAACCTAACTGATTATACCAATACTACTGATAGACTCTACCGATAGACTCCACCGCTAGACTCTAGACCATAACTAGTCAACCTGGCCATAGTGATATCGTCACAATGACCCCGCTGCTCTTGTTATGCCTTTGGCGACACGGTAATGGGTATAACAATTCCTCTTGAGCCACGTATTGTTTTGGTTTCGAATCGGTAGAGAGCTGGCCCCCCACTTTATCCACCGCCCCTGACTCTCTGACTCGGGCCCCCCTGAGTGCCGGCATTTCGGACCAAAGGGAGCTAATGTCGCTCGGCCCGAGCCACGGCCCAGATCGACTGCAACTGCGGCACCGGAAACCCCGGAAATATCCCGGCGCTTACATAATAATTCCGTCACGACGAGGTCAGACTGTGGCTTAAGACATGATGCATCGTAGGGTCGGAGCCCCATGAACGGTAAGGATTAACCCGATGGGCGTTGATTACACCATGTAAACGCCAGAAGCCTCATAGCAAAGGTAGCCATCGTCCCAATGGAGAATTTCCGGGGTGGTCGTACGACGAATGGGCCCGTCGAAACGCGTAGTTGCTGAAAAAACCGGGCCAGGACCCCCACCACATCGTCACGTATAAGGTCGTGTAGCTCCGGACTGGCGCAGACCCCTTTCCCTCGTTCTCCTCATCGAATATCTTCTCATTTCACTTACCCTTCTTGCCCATCGTGTTGCTTTTGACCTTCCCTGGTCTTCTCTCAGCGCGTCCTCCCCCGCTCGTGTTCTGGTCTGGTGTCTCGGATCGAGAAAATCCTGCTTTCGAGCTGTGACATCATGGCGTCGCCGGTCGCTTCGGCGGCACTGAAGGCTCGCGTCCAGCGGCCGTCCCTGCTGAAGAAGCTATGCAGGCCGGAAGACCTGCTGCACCACTTCCCAAACGGCGCCTACGTTGGCTGGTCCGGTTTCACCGGCGTCGGTTATCCGAAGTGCGTAACCATGAACCCCTCCCCGCGGGAGGGCACCGTGCGCTGACAGGCGGCTCAGGAAATTGCCAACCTTCTTGGCGGACCATGTCGAGAAGAACAACTTGCAAGGAAAGCTGAGGTACAGCCTGTTCGTTGGTGCTTCCTCCGGTGCCGAGACGGAGAACCGGTGGGCCGCTCTGGACATGATCGAGCGGCGGAGCCCTCACCAGGTCGGCAAGGCGATCGCGAAGGGCATCAACGAGGGGCGGATCAAGTTTTTCGATAAGCACTTATCGATGTTCCCGGTGGACTTGGTCTACGTAAGCCGTCCCCCCCGCACGGCCGTGACCCCGGGAAGCGGTTACTGACGGCCGCCAGGGATTCTACACGAAGGACCGGCCTAACCGGAACATCGACGTGGTGGTCGTCGAGGCCTCCGAGATCAAGCCGGACGGCAGCATCGTTCCCGGGGCTTCCGTGGGCGCCACGCCCGAGCTGGTCCAGCTAGCCGACAAGGTGAGACGGCACCGCACATCACGCGCGCGCGCCACGAGCTGACGCGGAGCCCAGATCATCATCGAGGTCAACACCTCGATACCGAGCTTCGACGGCCTCCACGACATCACCATGACGGATCTGCCGCCGCGCAGGAAGCCGTACCTGATCATGGGCGTCGAGGACAGGATCGGCACGACGTCGATCCCCATCGACCCGGAGAAGGTGGTCGGCGTGCTGGAATCCGACTACCAGGACCAGACGACGCCCAACACGCCGGCAGACGACGCGTCGCGCGCCATCGCGGGCCACCTGATCGAGTTCTTCGAGCACGAGGTGAAGCACGGGCGCATGCCCAAGTCGCTGCTCCCCCTGCAGTCGGGCATCGGCAACATCGCCAACGCCGTCATCGGCGGGCTCAGCGAGTCCAACTTCTGGAACCTCAAGGTGTGGACCGAGGTCATCCAGGACACGTTCCTGGACCTGTTCGACAGCGGGCGGCTGGACTTCGCGACGGCGACGAGCGTGCGCTTCTCGCCCGACGGCTTCAAGCGCTTCTACGACAACTGGGAGAACTACCACAACAAACTCCTGCTGCGCGCGCAGCAGGTGTCCAACTCGCCCGAGATCATCCGCCGGCTCGGCGTCATCGGCATGAACACGCCGGTCGAGGTCGACATCTACGCGCATGCCAACAGCACCAACGTCATGGGCAGCCGCATGCTCAACGGGCTCGGCGGGTCGGCCGACTTCCTGCGCAGCGCCAAGTACAGCATCATGCACACGCCGTCGACGCGGCCCTCCAAGACCGACCCCCGCGGCGTCTCGTGCATCGTGCCCATGTGCACCCACGTCGACCAGACGGAGCACGACCTCGACGTCGTCGTCACCGAGGCCGGCCTCGCCGACGTGCGCGGCATGAGCCCCCGCGAGCGCGCCCGCACCATCATCGAGAGGTGCGCCCACGACGTCTACAAGCCCATCCTCAAGGACTACTTCGAGAAGGCCGAGTTCGAGTGCCTGCGCAAGGGCATGGGCCACGAGCCCCACCTGCTGTTCAACAGCTTCGACATGCACAAGGCGCTCGTCGAGGAGGGCAGCATGCAGAAGGTCAAGGGGTGGTAGACGCGAGGCGGAGTGGCGAAGGAGAGCCAAGTAACTAATAGGTATCCCTGGCCCGGGAATGCGTATACGATGTCTCAATACGTATTGTTCGTCGTTGGTAGGAATCATCCAGGGATACGGGGGGACTCTTGCTTCAGTCAAAGATCATGAGTGCGCTTTGGGAGGTGACGCGGGTCGAAGGAGCTGCTGTGTCTCGACTCTCTTCGTAACCTTTTTCCATCGCATCTGCTACCGAATTGCTCCGCCCCCCTAGAAGATTGCGAAAGAGATGAGGTTACGAGATGGGTTGACGCGGCAGCGCCCAAGGAGTTTCGCTACGGACCCATAAACGGGATGTGGCAGCTTACATCCTCAACTCCATTCACCACGGCGAAATCCATACCGCGCACGAAGTTCTACAGAGCCTCCTCTGTAGCGGACCAGCTGTCTCGTTTATACGGGGGTCACCTCATAATTAGGTCATGCACGGCAGGCGTTGAATCGCAGATTAATGTACTCTATTATCGTTAACATGAAAGATAATGCTTACTAAGTACCCATTCTTTATCACACTCTCCAGGGGGATTGTTATATATATATGCTATGGCTTTTCTGATAAAGCACTCGCCTCAAATTTGCAGTAATCATATCGTGCCATAGCACTATACAAGACCACAGTTCGACTGCTTAGGAGACCTTGCGTACTGTGGATGCCCTTTAGCCGATGCCGCGTTCTCTGAACGACTTGTCTACACGCTTTCCCGTTTGTATACGATTTTGCAACGCTTTCAATTAATACTAGCATTGCAATAACATATCCGTTTCGCTTTGATACCACATAAAGTGCGACATACTACAAGAATATGGGGGAAATCAATTAATCCTCCGTTAGATTAAGTAATTCTTAGCCTCCCTGACCTCCCTGACCTTCCTGACCTTCCTGACCTTCCTGACCTTCAATTTTTTAAAGATATCGTCAATATTATGGTGGCCGTAAAGGTCGGCGTCAGGAGCTTCGTCTCGGCTTTATCAACGCGTTGCCGTTTTGCAGCGCGTACTGGGAAGTAATTGCGATGAGAAATCGGGATGTTGGAAAATGTTGATTTGATTGGATATTGCACCTGGAACCTTTACCATTTGGATGTGGGTGGCATAGGTGAGTCTCATATAACTTATACGGATGTGGGCAGCTGCCAAGGGTGGCAGGAAAAATAAAATATAGCCGGAATAGGGTGGCTCCTTTTTGGGCTTATAGCCCGCTAAAGAATTGTTGCAGTACACGCCATCTGGCCTTCCGTCAGATAGAAGACTACATACAGAAGTTGTCAGGTTAGCATTTCAGGCCATCGCCGACCCACTTGGCGGTGCAACCCAATTACGCCCAACGGCTTCTGCCAGACTCAGCTGAAAACTAGGTCCGTTAGCTAAGCCTTGGCTCAGTTAGCTTTCCTATTAGTCGAGATTGCTTCTAGCGTCTCAGGTATAACTTTCTCTCAGTTACAAATTTTATTATTATTATTTTTACATGCATGAAAAGGGGCTTGGCTACCCTACCCAACTTATGCACGGTCCACCTCATATTGGTAAAGTACAAATCCAACGACCTCGACCTATTGGACGAGGTGCTCACATTCACAAGGCGGCTGAGTTGGCTATTGCGGCGAAGTAAAGCTGCATCAACCCCGCTCAATGCCGAGCAGGGCATTACTCAAAATATGGGCGATTTCCTAATCAGTTCAACTTCGCATCTTTGCGCAATCCTTGTCGACGCTACCCGATCATATTATGGAGGTAACGCTCTCCTCTGCGTCATCCTCATCGGCCTCAGCGCAGCCCATAGATAAGTCGATGCAGAATGCCATCCGCGAATTTCAAAGTATCCTCACCGACAAACAACGACGGCAGCTCCACGAAACGGGGGCCGTCCCCGAAGCCGATTCTATACTTCGCTTTACTGCCGAGCTCGACTCCAGGGATAAGGACAGGAGGGGACCAAGTATCGCCAGCAGGCTCTACCGTGTCCTGCTGTCGGTCCGTGACTTTTGCAGCATTATCGATACATTTGTGTCATCGCACCCGGAGATTGCCGCTCTTGTTTGGGGTAGTGTCAAGCTGTCGATGCAGGTAAGTTTCCGTGCCGGATCTGGTCCTAAGGATCGGACTAAACCAATATAGGTTATTGTAAACTACACATCGTACTTCGAGGTAATTTCTGGTCTATTCATGAAATTCGGCAACCTCTGTCCAGTCTTCGCCGAATATCAGGTATTATATTCGAGTTCAGAACGATTGCAGCGAGCTTTAGTTGATTTCCACGCATCCATTGTCCGCTGCTGTAAACATGTGGTGGAGGTAATCCAACGTCCATGTACGAAACAGCTCTGTTCCTGGCCCGAATCCAAGCCTAACTGAAAAAAAGGGCCTAACCAAATCGTTCGGGCTATCTGGAAATCTTCCGAGCAGGAGTTCAGGTCCGATATGGACACCATCCAAGGATGCAGCGATGATGTCAAGGAAGCGATAGCTCTTGCTAAAGCGCAAGCTGATGCACGAGATCAGCAGCTCCAAGCCCAAGAACGAAAAGAAGCCTCGGAAAGTAGGAGAAAGCTGAGCACATTTTTCTCACGCCATGATAGCCGAGTCGATCAAATCCGCAAGCGGCAGATAGAGAAGAACGAACGACAGATACGTAAGTATTTCTAGCGCACAGAGGAACATTGCTGATCTGTAGGGTAGGGAGGCGGAGACAGCAGCTTCTCGACGCACTTTCGACCTACGACCATGTAAGACTCTTGCAGCAAAGTCATCGGAAGCGGTACAACAACACCACAAGCTGGATTTTCCAGACGCCAGAATTCGATCGATGGATCAGTGGAAGTGGTTCCCCTTTGCTTTGGTGCTCAGGCAAGAGTGAGTTAGCTATGCGACTTATTGTGTCATAGTACTGATTGCCGGTAGTCGGGTCGGGCAAGACTATTGCTACGTAAGTATCATTGCACTCGTACTCCAGTAGCACGTTACCGACTAGAAATTACAGTGCAAGTGTAGTTGATTATATCCTACGTGAAAAGGAGCATCTTGACTGTCCGATGTCTTTCTTCTTTGTACAGTCTGATGACCAGGAGTCTCTAAATGCCGGGACCATTATGAGGTCGATTTTGCGACAAAGACTGCGACCGACCCAACTGTCGGATAAAGTGGTAGCCGGACTTCGAAAGCTAAACCCCTCAAATGAACTCGATGGGGTTGTCGAACTTCTCCAGGCAATAACGCCCGTCGGAAAACCTTCCTATATCATCATAGATGGCTTAGATGAGTGCGATAAACCGGAGCGCAATAAACTCATGAAGGCATTATCCACTCTTGCTTTCCCAGCCTTCGATACGAAGCTGTTCCTGTCCAGCCGAAGGAGCCTTTCAGAGGAGATACAAAATACATTTCCTTCCTTTGAACACCTTACCATGAGCGAGTCGTTAGTTCATGATGACATTAAGACGTATGTCGACGGTGTGATCGAGAACAAGTTGGAAAGCAACGACCTCAAAGTTGGAGATGCCAGTCTCGTCGAAGATATTAAACAGGCGCTAATTCGAGGCGCTGACGGCATGTAAGCGCTTGTCTTACCTATATTTCTGTTCAGACTACTTATTTCCCAGGTTCCTTTGGGTTATTTTCCAGGTGGACGAAATCTGCTCACAGCATTGCGACGAGGATATCCGCAAAGCTCTCCAAGACCTCCCAAAGAGCTTGACCGAGACATTTTGTCGAGCACTCCGGCGTATCGAGTTTCGAAACCATGGAAGAGCAGCCCAGAAGGTTTTTCCTTGGATTGCTGCTTCAAGACGACTTTTGTCGTTAAGTGAACTTCGTGAGGCGATCGCTATAGAGATCGGTCAACAATACTCAAACCCGGCGCGTCTTTATAACGACATGCAGAATATCGCCACATGGTGCGAGAACCTCGTACAGGTCGACGAAGGGTCCGAAAAAGTTCAATTCGCACATCACACAGTCAGACAGTTTCTGCTTGCATCACCTGCTGATCCCCGCTTGGCGAAGTTTCATTTCAACATCGAGGATGCCGATCATAACATCGGTGAAATTTGTATTACTTACCTAAACTTCAACGACTTCAAGACGACTCTTGCTCGACGGCTTCAACCAGTACACCTGCCCAGTCCTGCACATATTGCTCAAACAGCTTTAGGACCACGATCAAAATTAACCACCGCATTTCGCACCAAGCTAAGTTCAAAAGCAGCTTCCAAAAGTTTTGATATTAGGTCTGTTGCTGGCCTAAACACAAACGATTCGAATGTAGCCTACGAGACGCTTCAACTTGGACACCCGTTCATAAAATACGCGTCAATCCACTGGATTTCACATACAGGCAATTTCAAAGAAGAGAAGTCTCAAACATGGAACTTATGGAAGGATATAATCATCCGCGGTCATAACTTAGCAATACTACCTTGGGGACCGATTTCTTTCGATGCCAACAGCCCACTTGTTCAAGACTGGACTTATAATGCTCGCAATTGTGCACTATTGCGCCTTATCACCTCTACGGGCCAGCTTTCGGCAACTACGAGAAGCCGAATGATCCAAGCCTCGGCCAAAGATAACAACGTGGCAATCCTTAATATCCTTCTTGAGGACCAAGGTCTTGTTAAAGGAGTTGACCAGGCTCTACAAGCAGCTGCGGAAGGTGGCCATCTAGAAATCGTCGAGAGGCTACTTACAGCTGGAGCCGAAGTAAATGCAGCGGCTGCTGAATTAAATGGTCGGACTGCACTTCAAGCAGCTGCAGAAGGTGGCCATTTAAAAATCGTCGAAAGGTTACTTACCGCTGGAGTCGAAGTAAATGCAGCAGCTGCTGAATATGATGGTCGGACTGCACTTCAAGCAGCTGCAGAAGGTGGCCATCTAGAAATCGTCGAGAGGCTACTTACCGCTGGAGCCGAAGACAATGATCAGACTGCACTCCAAGCAGCTGCGAAAGGTGGCCATCTAGAAATAGTCGAGAGGCTAAAGTAAACAGGAGCGCGATAAGTCAAACAAACCCCCTTTACGCACCTGCCCTCTAGCGCTTTACCCCTGCTTTAAAGATATCCTTTACCGCACTTTTATTCAAAAGTTAATACTTAGCAACTAATTAAGCAATCTATTTCAAATTTAACGTATTCGAACAACTATAGAAGTAAGATCGTTGGTCTCGTAATTGCTTTCTTCCTTCGTTATCTTCGGCTTTGTTTTGCGGAAGGCGATGGAGGGTTCTGGCGCAGAGCTTTGCAGGTTTGCTTTTAACTTGCCGAAGTCCTTTAGCCTTACGAACTCTTCCTTAGGATCGGCTTCTACCTTGCTGCGCTTCTTCGAACCTACCTTTTCTAAGGCCGAAGTTAATTAGCTGTTGTGATTTTCGGCGGCGGTAAGTTCCCTGTTAGAATCGTCAAGTGTCTTTCTGAGCTTGTGGAAGAGGAGCCAGGCGGTGACTTTCCGGAAGGCTAGGTCAACCTTTACGAGAGATTGCTCGAGCCCTTTCAAATTCTGAGAAGATTTGGGCGTCTTAACATGATTCGGCGTACCCTTCTCCTTAGGGACTTCCTTGAGGACCTTTGGTACGGTAGAAGAGCGAATGGGAGGGGTTGATTTTAAGAGGGAAAAGTTAAACAAGGTGTCCTAGCGGTCGAACCGTCCGCTGACAAGGGCCATCTGGCCGCTGCTGCTGCGTTGGCTATCCACCGGCAAGCGGACCGCTGGAAACGGGTGCAATCCGACCGCTTGCTGACCACTGAGGTGTCACCTGCGGCGGGCCGCCGGTCGTTATATGGAGATGCCAAAAGAAGTAAACTGGGGCTATCTCGACTGCTTTAGTTTCTCTAGTGCCAGAGTAACTTGTTACAACCAGTCGTCGCCCTGCAAAAGTTCTAGCGGTGGCCCGGGCTCGTCGATACCCGGTTTCAACCCAATTCCGTAGGTGCATAGCCTGACTGGCGCCCTCTTTCCGCAACATTGTCCGTAAGGGGCTAACCATACGCCCAGTACCGCGCTTTCTCGGCCTTGATATTATGAGCAGCGGTGTAGTCTGGCAACGATGACCAGTTCTTAGAGTTACGGTTCTTCCAGATGCTGCAGTTTGGGTAGATTATACGATCGGTGAGTGTCTGAGCTTGCTTTATAGACGTCAAAATCGCCATCGCCATCGTCGCCATCGTTTAAGATCACAGCTTTCCACGGGTTGTGTTAATTAGTTACGTTGGCGCTCATCTTCTTTCGGGATGCCGGCAATGGTCTTTTGAGATGGCAGGCCGATGTCGGATTGGATTTGGGTTAAAATGCTCGGTGGACCTTCCATAACGTCGAATGGATCAGAACGAGGCGAAGAAGCACTGGAGCCGCTGCTTCTCGCCAGGAAGCTTTCCTTGGTGCAAGAATATTAAGTTGTTATCATAGTTATAATATAACGAATCTGTCTGCGTCCGTACGACCACTCTTTCCACCTTCTAAAACCCCGGTATAGAAGCCCATGCGAGCCGTTTTAGAGCCTTGGAAGGCCGCGATATCCGGCCGAGCATTCCGGCAGGGCGATCTCGGCATGCTACCACGCCCGAGTGTCCTGGCGAGCTGGTGCGGTCTAGTTAACGACATCGTCTGGCTAACTAAGTACTTAGCGTAGGTATAAGCGCACAAGTCAGGTCCGGATCTGAAGCTACTCGCTACACGCTTAGCTGTGGTGCTTTGGCGCTGGACCTTGCAGCCACATTCTCGTAATACGACAAGCAAGGAAAGGTCCGGCCGAAGAGAAGTAATTCCAAAGCGCAAATAGAGGCAGTGTTCCCCACGAGGTCCTGCACGCAGGAACTAAAGTTGCGCTATAAGACGTAAAGATGCAACCATGGCGGCCCTCGCGCTCCGTTGTTAAATTACGCATCGAAACACCGTAATGTTAAATCCTATGGTTCGCCGAATTACCGCATTCTCGCCGTTACCATATCCCTCAAACCTTCGGCCCAGGCCGTTGCCTTTACCGGTACTCTTTTGTTCCATTATGTTTCCTATCGTAACACTTCCGTCTATTTTATTGTTTCTAGACGGCCTTCTAAAGCGGTGAAAACGTAATAAATTTTCTTTACTAGATCTCTCTTAGATAATAATAGCCGGTACAAGCGCCGGAGCGGCATATACACCTGCTAGCGCAAGGTACGCCAAAGGGAAATAGCGGCAACACTATTATCAAAGTATCGCAGTTAGCTATATAGCGCTACTGCCTTAGAAGCAGCAACGGTTCCGTTCTTCCCATCGCCACATCTACGAGGTCGGAGCTGCAGATTTCGTACACCTAATTCACCTAGCCGATTCCGCTGCAAATCTAGGCTTTGCTCTTCTCTGTAGCGGCTGCGAAGCTCGTGCGCCGCTGCAGAATACGGGCTGTTGACCTGCTTCGGATAAAGTTATTCGGTTTTAGTGCGCCAAAAGGTTCCCCTAAGGGTGATGGCCTTTGAAGCGAGCGCCGTATATTTGCTATCATCGACTCCGGAGCCAATTTCCATGTCGTACTTAATGCCCTTTTTTTACGTTGCTATGATAGTCACGGCAACATTCCTCTGGGGAAGGCGAGGAGGGTATGGTCTTGGCTGGTCAGAGAGCTGCACATAGTCCTTGTGAAGAGAGAGTCTGTGAAGGAAAAAGAAAAGGGGGGTTCTTTTCACTTACATCAAGCACAAGGAGAACCTTCCTTCTTCGCTTCTGTAGCACAAGCACAGCCCTCTGATCAGTATCAACCCGTACCGTGGCGAGGCCTGAAATCTGACAGGCAGAGAGCTAGTAGGTATATCCGTCTCACATCATTGGAAGATGGGATCATCGGCAATGGCGGCCTGGGGATATTTTGAATGGTTGCGCGACGCCCGAGATGTAGATCGCCTTAGAGGAGGGCTACAATTGGTATATGAACTGGACGACGACATCACGACGACACTGGTCAGAAAATGCGCCGAAGTGGGCAGGATGGTAGGCGCCGATATGATACCAGCCATTAAGGTGTATGTTGGTCGCACAAGGAGCGTGGTCGCAGACTTCAACGACATCGAATACGTTTCTCCCACGCACTGGGAGCGGAAAAGCTTGAGCTGATCGCAAACACGCAACAAGTCACATTCATGCCGAAGCTAGATCTGAAGACGAACTCGGCCCTCGGCTACTGATCCTTACTGGCGGCGTTTGTAGAGCGACCGGACTGATAATACGGTTAGGTCCACCCGAGTGAAGATACTTGCTGGATTTGAACGCCGACATACTCGAAGCATTTCAGCCTAAGCTTACCGAAATTTTTATAGGAGAACAGCATGCAGCGGACGTCTTATCCCCGAACACGGAAGCCCCTCCTAGTTACTATTGTAGGCTTCAGCTGAGTGAGCTCCAAGCGATGGGGCGAAGGGACTGGGCTAGAAGACATAAGATGCGCATGGAGGCGTTAAAGCGGCTCAGGCATAAGAGAGCAAAAACATCACGGAACACCCCATGCAGACAGACCATCCTTTGGAAAACTCCGTGGCCTTCCATTTAACGATAAGCCCCTGGACGGAACCAAGAGACGTTATACCAGGCGCAATAGAGCAGCAGCCTCGGGGCAGTGAGTGGGCAGAGTCGGAAACGGAAAATTCGACAAGTGGCGAGCGACGCCAACGGGCGAAGCCTCGTCGCGCTCAGCCCCCAGTTCTACATGCTACGATTTCATTTCAATGACGGGTAGCTTAAGTCCCTGGTCGTGGCCAGCCAGCGCACATTAGCTTGAATATATTTGAAAGCACCAGCAAACGACGTGCACGGTGCACAGACGTGAGAGCAGATATCTACGCGTTGCTCAATGCACAACTGCGGTCAGTTGAGGGTTATCTACAAGGTTATTCGCGTGGTGGTCAGCGGCCACATCGTTGATAACCCCATCCGGCGGAGGGGTCGGTGCCCTCCTGAGCTGACGTACGGCTTCCAGCGACGCCTCGACAACATCGTACCCGAAATTGAAGTCGGTTATCTCGGACGGGTTGGCTGCGAAACAAGGTCAGATACCGGTTCCCATGAATCTCGCAGGGCGCACACTTACTGGGAATGTCCTCTTCTGCCAGGAACTCCTTCAGGTCCTCGTACACAAGATGGGATTGGTCAGCCCCGACGTTGCTGAGGATCTGGATGGCGCTAGCCCTGTTTCGGCGAATCTTCTGGTACAGCTCCAAGCGTTCCTCGATCTCCTCAGGCGTCGAAACGCCCCGCAGCACGATGCCCAGAGCAACACCGTCTTCCATGGCTTGGGCGCCGGCTTGTGCTTGATCTATGACGCCTTAGTAGACGTCGGGCGACGACGTAGGGGAAAGGAAAGACCAACGAGGGAGCATCGGATGTGCCGCATCTCCGACCAAGACCAACCTGTCCTTCCTCCATACGGGGGTCGGTGGTCTGTATAACAACGGCCACCTCATGATGTCGGTGGCCTTGCTGTGGTGGGGGTAAGCTTGGGAATTGTCTTCTGCGGGCGTAGGACGAACCCGGGGGAGGCGGAGGCAGCACTAACTTGATGACGGCTAATATGCTGGGGTGATAGCCAGCGAATCTCTCCATCACTTCCGCCTTGTCGACGGAGGCGAGATAATCTGCGGCCGGTTAGAGAGGTTTTGTCGGTTCTAGGAGCCCCTTGACGCCTTACCCTCCTTCTTCGCCGAGTAGGTTGAGGTTTCGTCATAAAACAGCCCCACAAAGTTATGGATTGTGTTACTTATTAGTCAGCTAACCTTGCGATGCATCCGGTTGTTCGTAACTCGGTGCACTTACTCGCGGCACGCGTACGCCACCAGTCTCCTCCGGTTTTCGTTGTCGGCAAATATCCGGGACTTCCCGTCGATGTCGGCATTCCAGGAGCGCGTCTCCGGGTCGGCTTGTAACGTCGACACGGGGATGAGGAAACGGTAACAGTAATTGTAGTGTGACGGCGCCACAGGCCTGCTCTTGTAGCCCAGGACGGTCTCCGACGCCAGCGAATGGACACCGTCAGCGCCAATGACGACGTCCCCCTCGATAACCTCCCCACTGGCGAGCGTTACCGAGGGCGCACGGGGTTCCTTCGGCGCGTCAGCCACAATCTGCAGCTCTCGGGCCAAGCACTTACGTATCCCACCACGCGGGACCCCGGATGGACCGCCACTGGGATCCCGGGACCCGCGGGATCGGTGGCGATGCGTTTCAGCGCGCCATGAAGATCCACGCGGTGGGCCAGCCAGAGCTCGGCACCGCCAGACTTCGCGGCTTTCTCCTCGTAGGACATGGTCGCCTTGACGTCCGCCGTGAAGGGGTCGCACCACGCCAGAGCACGCGCCTTCACGAAGCGACTGAGCTTGGGATCGAGGCCCCAGGTAGTCAGGAAGCGGCTGGCATTTGGAGGGACGTTTATCGCAGCCCCCACTTCGTGCTCCATGTCCGACTGCTCGTAAATACTCACGACGTGTCCGGCACGGCGGAGGGCGATGCCCGCAGAGAGGCCGGCAATGCCTCCGCCGACGACTATGGTCCGCAGCATGGTCGCAGGAACGCGGGTGGTAAGCGGATCGCCGAGTGAATCTGATCTCGAACTGGGGAGTCGCGCCACGATCCGGAGTGACCCGGTCTAACTGGACATACTCTGTAGATGATCTATGCAGACCCACGAGACAGGGTGGTGATTGATGCTTCACCCGGCCGTCGTCAGCTTATGTGCATGTCCCACCCATGCACATCATTCGACACATCGGCTCTGGCCCACCTTGCCAACGCAGGTCTGGGCGTCCCCGCCTAGGAGCCCCCGAGGGTAGTACCATATGCGGACCGACCCAACCGCAGTAGGTCGTACGGATGGTTTAGGGAGCGATATTATAGGGCACCTTGTGCGGCAGCCGTGGTAGCGGCGTGGTTCTCCGCACGTTCAATCACCCATACCGACGACTAGACGAGGTGCTACGCCGCGCCTGCGGTGAAAGAGCCCCTTCCGACTTTTAGAAGACGAGACAACGGATTGAGACCTGCATGATCTCTCTTATGCCAACGTGCAGGGTTTAATCTTGTAGGTGTCATGCACGTCATCCTGTCAGAATATCCACCTGCTTTCTTTTCCCCTTTCAATGCCATAAGCGTGTCTAGGCGTGCCCAAAAGCGGAAAGTCATCAGCGCCACCCAGCAAGGAGTTTTCAATGCAAGTTTCGCATAGCAGCATCGGAAGAAACCGCCAATTTCGACCCCGCGAACGACAGGGCTTTCCGAGCCAGCGACTGGGCCTAGCAACGCCGGGAGGAATACCATTGAAATTCAGGGCGACGTGACCCTGAAAGAGGATACTTAGAGGCGTCCTCAAATATGTTCGAGTGGTTCTGAAAGAAGCGCAGCGCCCACTGGGTTGGTGGGTACGTCAAATTCGTTATTTAGACAGCACCCTTTTCCCCCACGTGTAAATAAAAGGAGGCTGTCTTCCAGGACCTAATTGCGCCAAATCGTGTTCTCGTCTCGAGTGACCAGTCTACCGCCCGACTACGTAAAACAGCGCTGGTATTGAATACCCGCAAGCCACTAACGTCGGTGCACCCATTCGGGCCACCGGTGCTGGGGGAGGGGACTAGGCTCGGCCGTACCCGCTTGGTCGTATCCTCCTCCCGCACCCGCCAACTAGCGCGACCCACGAGTTTAACGTAACCACACCTCTCTCATCCGTGGGCTCGACGAGTAGCCGCCCAGGGGCATGTGGGGTGAATTCCCTTACAAGGCAATTGCGCCCCGTAGACCAAGGAATCCTTCCCGTTACTCCCGTTCTGCCAAGCGAACTGGTCCTCCCTTGCATACGTGTATCAGTCGCAGCTGCTAGTGCGTCGGGCCCGAACACTCCTACGTTTTGCATCCCCATACTGCGGTTTCGCAAGGCTGGCTGCTCGGTCAATAAGATAGATAATATCACAAGCGGCGTTGTCAACTGAGAGACATATATGAGAGGAGGTCTAGCATTCTCGCCGTGTAGTGTTGTAGTCGGGCATCACCCAGTTCTATTTCGAGCCACTGGAGACCTGTTCCGCATTGGGTATCTCTAATAGCGTCCCTGTCCCGTGTCCGCGACATCGGGTA
Organism: Monosporascus sp. GIB2; assembly: GCA_004155935.1. Classification (NCBI taxonomy): domain Eukaryota; kingdom Fungi; phylum Ascomycota; class Sordariomycetes; order Xylariales; genus Monosporascus; species Monosporascus sp. GIB2. The sequence continues at coordinate 205,972 of QJNV01000922.1, read as the reverse complement.
GTTTCGCCTTCACAAAAATGCTGCAAATCGAGAAGAGCTCAGAAGCCGTCACCAAGGAGGCGGGCGAACCTCCTCCCTCGGAGCCTAGCGACGTCCCAGATGAGACCATAGAACGAAGGGCGCATCTACATGCCAAGACGTTCCTCGCCGTCTTCGCGGTCCTGCTGATCTACTTCGCCCAGCTGGTGAGCTTGGTCGGCGCCGGTGCGGTAAGCCTAGGGACGACGCCGGGAAATCTCGGGCTGGCTCTAACGATCTCTACTGCGTAGCAAGGCCAAACCATAGCCGCCCACTTCGGCTCTCCGACGAGCGTCGTCTGGTTTACGGGCCCCATCACCATCCTCACCGTCGTCCTCGGACCGATCTTCTCGCACGCCGCCGACTTCTGGGGCCGGAAATGGTTTCTCGTAGCCCCTACCCTCCTCGGCGGGGCCGGGTCGATCATCGTCGGCCGTGCGAGCTCCATCGGCATGTGCATCTCGGGGTTCGCGGTGATCGGCATCGCGTTTGGGGCTCAGCCGCTGCTGCACACGGTCACGTCCGAGGTCCTACCTCGGCGGTGGCGGGGTTACGGCCAGGCGGCCGATATGGTCTCCAATAGCACGGGGTCGATCTTTGGTCTCCTCGTCGGGGGCGCCCTCAACCGCACCAACGATCCCGAGTCTCACGGCTTCCGATCGTACTTCTACATCGCCACGGCCATCTATTTCCTGGCCGGGATACTGTGCTTCTTCGCGTACAATCCCCCGCCGACCGAGATCCAGAGGCGGCTTACTCACCGCGAAAAGCTGGCCAGGCTCGACTGGATCGGTTATGTCCTCCTCGCCGCGGGCCTCGTGCTCTTCTGCGTCGCCCTGTCCTTCTTCAAGAACCCGTTCGAGTTCGGAGACCCGCACGTCGCCGCCACCTTCGCCGTCGGGCTTACGCTCGCGGCCGCCCTCCTCGCGTACGAGACGCTCCTCAAGAAGGATGGCATGTTCCACCACGGCCTCTTCACCGGAAACCGCAACTTCTCCATCTCTCTGTTCTGCGTCTTCGCCGAGGGGATCGCGTTCTTCGCCGCCAACAACTATTTCGCGTTCCAGGTCGGCGTCCTGTACGAGACCGACGCCGTCCTGGTCGGGGCGCGGTACAGCATCATGCTCATCTCCGCCTCGGTCGGGGCCGTCCTCACCGGCTGGTACTGTGCCGTATTCAAGAAGGTCCGATGGGCTACCGTCCTCGCCTTCGCCATCTTCGTGGCGTTCTTCGCGTGCATGGCGACGAGCAGCCTGGAGACGGACACGCCGGTTTGGGGATACCCCGTCCTGTTGGGCTTCGCTCTGGGGATGACCCTGACCACCCTGGTCACCGTGGCTCAGCTGTCCACGCCTCCGGAGCTGATCGCCGTCGCCAGCGGCCTCATTATCAGTGTCAGGTCGCTGGGGGGCACCATCGGAATAGCAATCTGTAAGTTTCCGTGCCGAGCCTGCCCGGTTAGCATCTAAGATTTTTAGACAACGCGCTGTTCAATGATGCGATGAGCCGGATGGGCGACAATATCGCGACTGCGGTCGTCCCCGCGGGCCTCTCTCCGGACGACCTAGGAGATTTCATCGCGGCGCTTACCGGTCACAACAGCAGCGCCCTTGCTTCCATACCGGGGGTTACTCCGGGGGTTGCTCGAGCCGGCACTGTCGCGATGCTGAACACTTACGTGCAGGGTTTCCAACACGTCTGGACGGCCGCTGCGTGTTTTGTTGCTCTAGCCACTATTGGTAGGTTTTCTTCTACGTCATTTGTCATATCCGACGACTACTGACGGCGTCTCTAGTTTCCGCCTTGCTCTTCGACCCGCGGGGAGAGTTTAATAACCGCATTGACGCTCCGGTGGAGGAGAAGTCGGAACTATACGATGCATAGCCGGGTGTGCTTAGATGTCTTAGTTACAGGCCGATAGAAATCTGATATGAATTATGACAACCGTAGCTAAGATTACTCCCTCTACCCGCTGAGCGGGCGTGTTTAGATTCCATCGTTCTGTAAATTAGGTTTACTGTTCAGCATCCTCCGTTTCCGATTATGGCGCTGGAAGGCATCGAGATCCTACCGAGTACCTCCCTCAGCCGACAGAATCGCCAAGCTACTACAAGCCACCGAGTCCAACAGCGACACCACGCGAAGGGCCCATGTTGGTTCGGAAATTGAGAATATTCCCCCACGTAGGAACGGCTAGGGGCGTTAGAGTGGGCTTCTGTGCCGGGGCTGCCATGGGGTTGTGGAGATCAGCAAATGGCCAAGAGGTAAAAGGATGGATTAACCATGGTTCAACACGGGCGGGTTCAATCCCTGGCCCAATCGTATGCCTAAATGGACAACCAGGGGTTCTGTCTTGTCAGATTGCCGGGGCAGGGTTTCGGGCCGTACCCTGACGTTCCGTGCGCCAAGAGACCGTTTCCCTTCAATATGCAGGGGACTACCTCTGCCCGTTGCCTGTCAGATCCTTCCTAGTAACGGTGTCCAGCGAATGAATGATGGCGCTGGTCGGCTTCGCAGATGCAAGTGAGACGCCACCCCGCCCCCGGCAGATCGCATGAAGAACTTTCTCAAGCGTCTGTTTAACTAGCGCACCGTTTCTGCTAATTAGCAATTTGCTATCAACTTACCGAGGTACCGCCTTGGGCAGACGTATCATATATCGTGTAGCCAATGCGCTTACCGCGCTCCGGCGCCGTGGCCGAGACCCTCAAATATACGATTACCGACATAGCGAGTCAGGTCATGGACAAAAAAATTGTCACACTCCCATACTGCATCAGAACAGCGTATTTCGATGCAACTATTTGCGAAAACTGTAAAAAATCAGCCAAAGCCCTTAAGAAAGAGTTATTGATATGATTAACTTGCTTGTTTATTTATTTATTAAATGATGCACATTTAAAGTCGGGTAGTATAAAATGGCTTATTTATTAATATCATTTTGATGAGCCTTCAGGGGGCAAGAATAAAGTGTGACAATTATTTTGTCCACGACCTGCGAGTCAACTAAAATGCGTCCCAACACCCCGAGAGAAACGCTGGGGATAGCACATCGGGCCAACATCCGTCGCAAGGACTGCCTACCGGGGCAGCTTATTACTGGCCACGGTCGGCATGGCCGATGGGGGATCTCACCCTGGCCCCTCGACCATGCCCTCGCCCACTCAGAGCGCTGGTCCGGACCCGTACCCTTACTCGGCTGCTTGATATGGTTTCTGATTCCTCACTATTCCGGTATAAGCGACCCCCATTTCCCCGGATCTGGAGCCCCTGGGCGGACCCATGCACGTCAGGGTTCCCGCAGGACGTATCTTGAATCATTAGAGATGACCGGGTCATCGATTCGCAACGAGGCACCGTCCAAGGAGAAGGCACAGACATCTGCCAATTGGCTCCGGAGTATGGGAGCGGTATTATACCATGCCCGAGAATGGAACACTGGTCGTGCATTGACGGCTCACCTGCGACGAAACGTATCGGTAGGCAAAGGTGGTGAAAGATGCCCATTGGGCGGGCGGGATCAGTCACTTTTCAGTGCAGGAGGCCGCGCGGAGTGTCACATGCGGTACCCCTTGCCTCTACCTCCCAATCGATGCGACCAAATTACCGTTTGCGAGCGGCTGTATTAAAATAGGCAGTTTCGGCAGACGGTGGCGCCAGGTGGTCTTCAAGCCTTCTACGTAATCTTCGAAGCCCATGTACCGACAGCTCTTCCCCTGTTGCCCACCGACTACTCTGCGATCTAACCCATCCTTTCCGCCGTGTATCAGGCCGTGGCGGCGCCGGCGTCAGCGCCCACACAGAAGTCCGGTATGGGCGAGGGGCTTTGGTATGTCGGAGGCCTGCCGGTCGTGGAGAGGAACCACCCGATGGTGGCTACGCTGTTCTTCTTCACGACCCTCGCCTTCTCGGTCGTCTGTCTCAGGTTGTTCACCCGGATAGTGCTGGTGAGGAACGTGGGCGCGGACGATTGCCTCATGGTCGCGGCCATGGTGAGTCGTCGCCCACCCCCTCGAGCAAGAGTCCGGCTTCGGGACGACGATGGATTTCGGCACCGCGAACTCTTGCTAATGGTCACAGGTTGGGTCTATCATCTATCTCACGGCCGTATTCCAGCGTGAGTAGCAGCGTGGGTCCGATTGCTCGATGTGGTAGTGTTGACGGCAACAGAGATACGATTCGGCCTGGGCGACGCCGTCATCCCGGAAGCCCTCGAAGGTTTTCTGATCTCTCTTTATGCGACGGTCGTCGCATATAACTTGTAAGCATCTCTCGTAAAGTTCAAGACGCCGTTGCCCGGCGCCGGCACGAATCGCTTCGATGGGTATGAACAGCCACTGATCGCGTCGCCTCCGCGAAGCACGCAACTCGCCGTCAAGTTCTCCATCCTCACGCAATACAAGCGGATATTCGAGACCGAGGCCGCCAAGAGGCTCTTCAGCGGGCTGCTGATCTACCTCGGCTGCTACGCCGCCTTCTGCCTGGGCTCGAGCATCCTCACCTGCGTCCCCGTCGCCAAGTACTGGGACGACGCCATACCGGGCGGCTGCCTGAACCGGTCGAACCTGCACTACGGGATCGCGGGCGTCAACATCGTCAACGACTTCATCCTGCTCTGCATCCCCTACCCGTTCCTGCGCCGGCTCAACATCAGTCGGCGCGCCAAGCATATCCTCGTCGGCATATTCGCCTGCGGCGCCGTGTAAGCGACCGCGACGACGGCGCTCGGTGGCAGCGCGATCCTGAGCCGGGCTGACGATCATTTTCTAGTGCCTGCATCGTCGCCATCATCCGGCTGCGCTCGCTGTTCGTCAACAACTCCGCGCCGGTCGACCAGCAACCCGGTACGTCTCGCCCCGTGCTGCCAAGGATGCCGCGGATCGAGGGATTGACTTGTCTTTTAGTCCAAGGAGTAGACATCGCGCTGTGGTCCGGCCTCGAGATCAACATAGCGATCGCGTGCGCCTCCGTGCCGCAGCTCAAGGCGATGTTCGTCAAGGTGATCCCGAAGCTGTCGACTCACAGCGGCTCCCGAACCCCCTACGGCACCGGCGCGAGCGGGTCGCGCGGCACGCATCCCCACTACCGGAGCGGGGCAGGCGGCAAGAGCGTGGCGGGGACGACAACGGGCCACGACAACGACGGCGAGGATCCTCACGAGCGGGATAAGAACCAAGGCGGCATCCTCGTGGAGCGCGCCTTCGAGATGCAGTCGATGCCCGCGGCGGAGGACGGCAGCGAGGAGAACCTGGTCGCGAGCTCGTGGAACGTTGGCTGCTATTCGTCGAGTGGGGGGGGCCGCACGCCGCCTACGGGAGGGCGACCTACCCCTGCTTGATGCGGCGGCGGCTTGTCATTTAGGGTGTATTATAGGGAGCGGGAAATAGGGAAAAGCGGTTAATTGTTTGTAAGGTTAACAACCGCCACTGTACGCGCCGGCTGCGGAGAGTGGATCGCAAACTCGATCCCGCGGGAGCGTCGCGTGGCCTGGGCCTTCTTTAACCAGGACGCCACCTCGCCCAGACCCCGGGGCCTAGCCTTGACTCCTATGTGAAGCCTTGACGCGTTGGAGGTCTTCTGACGACCATGCCAGGAAAACGGCATCGCCGTAAGGAAGGTAAAGCCCCGGTCACGATCGCGATTATTATTGCTTGGATTCCCCCGCTTGTATTAACGGCCCCCTTACGAACCCTACCAAGGGGGAAAACAGCTTGCCTAGTTGGGGTCACGATTCGAAAGTTAGGATACCGGCAGCATACTTACATCGAATACATCTGCGAGATCTTCACGACTCGGGTGCTCGACCAGCGGGGCATAAACTTCACGAATTCTTAATTTATTTCTCTATAGGCAGCGCATGATCAATTACCATGGCTATTGTACATGTGAGCAAAGCAAAGACGCATCTGGCCAGGTGCTGCGGTGTGGCCGCGGAGCAGACCTAAAATCCCTGGGGTATCATCAGACGTGAAAACAGCGTTCGTCGTACTAGTATCGTGCTTCCCCTTCCACTCGTCCACGAGGCATCCCTCCTCCCTTATGCCCACTTGCCCAGGAAGCTCATCAGCACCATGCCGGCGACGAGCCCGAAGAGCGCGAGGGCGGTGACCAAGGGGGACGAATGCGTCATCTCGCCGCCGAATATCCAGTCGCCCGCCCACATCTCCACGACGCCGACCCAGACGAGGATGCCCGCGGAGAGCGCGTCCAGGGTTCCGAGGGCCCAGAGCGTCGTCGGGTCGTTGCCGTTGAACGTGTCGAGCACTCCGATACCGATGGCCATCCCGATCGGCGTGGTGATCGCGAAGGCGATCGCCATGAGGAGCTTCGTAAGCAGGGACGGGGTCTTCCAGCCCGGGCTGGCGGCGCCGTTCGAGGCGTTGTCCCCGAGGTTCGGGCTCGCGTCTGCGGAGGCGTGTCCTCCGAGCCCGTGGCTGTGGGGTTTGTCACCGTGGCTGCCGTTCCGCGCCGGGCTGCCTATGGCTGCGATGCGGGTGCCGAGGGCGATTCCCTCGAACATCTGGTGGAAGATGATGACGACGAAGAGGGTCACGAAGTAGCCGTCTCCCGCCACGACGACCGTGATGCCGATCACTGCGACATGGTTAGTCTAACGGGAAAGAGTGCACGCTCGAGAGCGTTCGGCTGGGGAGAGGGGAGGGGGGATAGGGTCGGCTGACAGATAGAGTGGAAGATGATTCCGGCTTCGAGGATCAGGACGGACATGGCGTCGTTATCCGACGATCCCCAGAAGTGCTTGGCAACCCGGTGGCTGATGTATTCGATGAGGAAAGACACGAAGATCCCCGCCATGACGATCGCGGAAGTCGTAGATTCGTACTTCAACTCGCCGAGGCAATCATTGGTCAACATCAGGGTGGCGTGGGTGTACAGCTATGTCGCGGGAGGGTTAGCGGTGCAACTACGACGGATCCGAGACTGGAGAAGTCTATCCTCACATGCACGAACGCCGTGGAAATGATCACGCCGGTTCCGAACTGCTTGACGATGCTGAAGACCACGCCGAATTTAGGCGGCAACGCCATGGCGAGGAATATCGGGCCGACGGTTCCTGATCCTCTCGTCAGTCGAGGCACGATTCCGGGGTCGGGGCTTCTTTGTGCGACTTACCGAACAGACCTGCCGCCAACATCACGAATAGCAGCCCCACCCGGAGGCCGATGTTGTAGTCTCGGTCCCGCTTCTCGCAGCGGGCCGCGGTGCTCTCCTCGCTGGACTCCTCACTGGAGGGTCCCACGCAGTGCCTATTCGCGTCTTAGTCACCTCTAGTCACCCGCGCTGGTCATGGAAAATTTTCACGGGGGTGGACATACTCAACGCCGGCGTGGAAGTGGCAGTTCTGGCCCTCTTCGGCCGGCTGGTCGTGGCCATCTTCGCCGTGCGAGTCCGCTTCCTCGGTACCGCCGCCCTGGACCTCGTAGCCAAGGATCTCGACGTCCGAGCCGTCGGGCGCAACACAGTAACTAAATGACGGATCAGCCCCCCCTTCCTACGAAGCCCCGCAACGCGGCGGAGGAGTACCAGGGACGGACTCACGCCGTATCGCCATGAGCGTGGCATTCCGTGAAAGCGGCCGGCAGGTCGCTGGTGAGCGTGGGGGGGATTATGACCTGGTACTCGGAGCTGCCGAACATGCACCACCTGAAGCCGGGTAAGCGCCATGCGAAGAGATCGTTTGATAGGGACTCACGCGTCAGTTTGATGGTGAAGGTGGCATTCCGAAACGGCCGTAAACTCCTCCGTCGCCGCGAGAGCCGTGACAGTCGGCGGCGCAGTGGGGATGGCCTCGCGTCTCTCCCTGGGGGCAGTGAAGTATGCCGACGCGCCCAGGAAGAGCTGGCAGGCGAGACATGCCGCCAGCAGCAGGGCGACCGGGGTACCTCGATCACGGACCATGGTGAATATCCTGTGCTCGTCTTTTCCTTGTACTTCGGATGCTGGAAGAGGCGATGGCATGTATTGCGTTAGTCTTGAACGCGAGATAACACGTCAAATGGGCTTCCTGGGTGTAGGACGGGTGCTGATGACTCGAGGCGAAGGAAAATGAGAGCTGGAGGCTGAACGGCGAGCCTCACGGGGAGAGAGTGGGATGCAGATGATGATGATCTCTGTCCCTACTAATAACCGGCAAGGAGGCTGGCTGTACGGCCAGAGAGGTTGTCGTCCGATTGTCACAAGTACCTAGGTAGGTAATTCGCCCGTTATTCCTCTTCGAGGTCGTGGGCGTTCTGACCAATTCGTTCCCCGTTTCCCACTTTGGCCCTCAAGGTTCTCTATTTTGTACTTGGCAGCGGCCTTTCCGATCCACCAATACCACCATCATCGCCGCCAGATTCTTGGCGGATCCATTTACCCGAAAAGTACTTCCGAGACCTGAGACCCGTCTCTGCAGAGTTTTCATAGCTAACGGGAAAAATCGCCTCATTGAACACCGTGATGGACTCGCCCGTAAGGGGTGATTGCGTCCCTGCATTGCATTCGAGACGCCGACTGACCCGGGCCGGGCCCCCCCCCCCCCCCCCTTCTGTTGGATGGAATTTCCGAATATGCGGGTGAAAGCAGGTACTAGGTAAGTGGCTACGGGGGAGACTAAGCTCTTCAGCTGGTGAGGCTTTCTTACCCACGCCGCGTAGCCGATGTACGAGCACCAGACGGAACACCTGATGCAAGAGAAAACATGTGCTAGAAGAGAGACATTGTGACACCTTCAGCTGGTGGGGCTCCCTATCAAATTACACGCGCAGCCGGCTTACGAGTCATGGCTCGATGCAAGATTCGTTCTGCGTGACTGTGAGAAGCGCAAAGGTCCGATAGAATCATTACACCTCGTTTCGTCTATGGGAATAATTGCGAGGCTTGCTTGTATACGGCCGCAGAGTAACGCAATTTACGGGCGCGACTGATCTATGGTACATGTGACAAACCCATTTCCGTCCTCGTGCTCGCTCGGTGCAACTCTACAACACTACAGGGCAAGGCGAATCGCAGCGAGCAGACCTCCTGCAAGGGCGGCCTTGTTCAGGACGAGCTCTCCCGCAGCAGCCGTCTCGACCGGGGCACCCTCCGTCGGGGCAGGAGACGATTCACCGGATCCGCTAGCCGTCTCGGCAGGGCCGTCGCAGTGCCAGTGGTCGCCGTGGGGCTCGCAGCCGACCGACTCCGTGGGGCTCGGAGCCAGGCTGCCCGTACCCGAGGCATGATCGTGGTCCTCCTCGTCATGGTCGGAGGTGGTCGAGGCAGCAGGGGCATCCGTGGTCGCAGAAGCCGGTCCGTCGCAGTGCCTATTATCAACTCAGCGTCGGATTCCACGCGCCTCCGATGCCGGCAGGCCGCCGAGACGAAAGTGTCTTACCAGTGATCACCGTGGGGCTCGCAGCCGACAGACTCGGTCGGGCTCGGAGCTAGAGATTCCGTGCCCTCCTCATGGTCGTGCCGATCGGTGGTGGTGACGACGACCGAAGTGCTAGCGACCGTGTCCACAGCTGTTACACTTGCGGGACCGTCGCAGTGCCTGCGGAGGAGAATCATTAGAACAAGTCTGTCTCGTGTCCGTAGCACAAATGCGCTTACCAGTGATCTCCCTGCGGATTTCGTGATTAGCAAAATGGCATGTTGTGCGGGCGATTACTAGATACTCACATGGGGCTCACAACCAACAGATGCGGTGGGAGACGGAGGGAGAGACTGCGCCGCGGCGAGGGCGGCGGCCAACAGAGCGGCGAAGGCGGGGCTGAAGGACTTCATCTTGCTCGAGACTTTTGTAGGCGTCAAAAGTCGAAGTGACAAAAGTGCAAGAGTTGGACAGGATCAAGTGCGCGTCCGGGAGTGCTTGCTCAGAACGGCGTCTTCTTTATACCCGTAGTTCACGTGTTGGTGGAAGGGACTCGAAAACAAGGCACAGGCCCCAAGGAACTCGAGCCGGGATTACAATCGGATACGTGCATTACCCAGTAGCCTAACCCGCGCGGCTATCCGTTACGGGAAGGTTAACCGGGTATGTTGGACGGATCCAAGGGGCCGGATCACGATACTGCCATCAAGGTTCTCGCCAAGCATCAGACCTTGTTAGTATTATCTCCCAATTGGACGACGTGCGGAGAGCTGAAGAAACACGTGCATAGTATTGGAGCCACGGCTGCGGAGGCGAAGTAACAATTTTGGCGGCGAATAACAAGGTCCGTTTCTTCGGATGCGTGCTGAATCGAGGTCCACCCGTCCCGTTCCGATTTCCGAAGCAAGAGTCTAAATAACCTCCCCGGGCGGTTGGCATTATACTTTAAATTAACGCTATGCAACCCCCGATCCGGGGCCCGATATAAAGTCCTCGTCTTTCATCGAACCATAGCCGTTTCCCGATGAAATCGTACGTTTCTTGGTGGTGGCGGTCTTACATGGGAGTCGACTGAGGTATCCGGGCCACCGATGGAAGTGGTGGCCCACGACCGTTTGGATTCTCTCCACGTCATCCTGGATGCTCAGTGACGATCTCGAAGGCGGACCTGAGATCACAAATACTCATCGGGTCTAGTTGGGTCGAAGCCGAATGATGACGTGCACTCGAACGCGGATTTTGTTACCTCTTTAGGAATTTGAGACATAAGGTGAGGCCGCCCCGCAATACTACGAGGTAGTTGTCGAGGATATGACAAAACGTGTAGGGTAGGCTCAATCAGGGAACCGAGGAAGTCCTAAGGTGTCTCGTCAGTGACCACATTCGCTACATCAAGCTATGGAATTCCTGCAACAGCTTGGGACGAAGCTGAGCTATCTATCTTAGTGAATAACCAGTTATTAAGCAGATTATTCGCTTATTGTTCCCTTCTTTCCATTTAGATGTTATATGGGATATGGGAGACTATAAAGTCTTCGGAAGCTTATTCGTAATATTATGCCGGATAAGGTTGGATTCCTAGAGACCTCAGATCACAATACCCATCGTCCTGGTTGGTCGAAGTCGAATGATGGCGAGGATTCGAATGTGGATTTTGTTACCTCCCTTCCAGCAAGTTCGCTAGACTCATATTTTCTCCGCACAGGAGCCGAGGCTCCCTATCGAGACCTTCTTCCCCCTGGCAGAGAGAAGGCTAACCTGTCTTGATCCTCCTTCCAAGTTAAGGCCCCTTGCAAATACGAAAGCCCGGAGACAGCTTCCTTGATTGGGAATGCGATCCAGCAATTCCTAAACCCCGATCCCAACGCAAACCACAGGACCGCGAAATCCTCTCGCATAACGCCTCGGCCCTTAACCGGCTATATAGCTCCTACGAAACCCGCATTTTGACAATACAATGGAGCCGTGAAATGACAAGGAATATCATACCCTGCGTCCACAAGTCCTTGAAGCGAGTCCCGGTATAGTAGATTCCGAATAAGTCCATATTTTCCCATCCGAGCGAGTAGGGGCCTCGAGGTCCTGCGCGATTGCTTTGCCGTAAGGCGAAATACACAGCTCACCAAGGAGTCCAAAGCCTCAACGACAAGGATTACTATGTTAAAACTCTTCTATAAGCTCCTGATACTAAGCCGCGTGGCATATCGGCCATGAGCCAAAAAAAAAAAAAAAAAAAAAAAAAAAAAAAGGTAAACCAGCGAGTGCCTCTTTATCGTCTATGCCGCAATAGTTACAGCCACCTCGTCCGTGGGACCGCCAAAAGCCGTATGCCTTGACGAGCCGGTCCTAGTGCCGTACCCGTCTGGCCCTACTTGCTGCGTGACGAGTCCCGACAGAAACCCAGGGGCCGGGCGTAGCGGTGCGGTCCCGTCTAGCTTGAAGTGGACAGCTTGGCTGAGTGAGGCCGAAGAATCTGCTGAATAAGGTTTACAGGAAGGTTACTTTCTAGACCGCGGCCCGCGTTTGATCTGTGCTCTTCTACCCCACGAGGGTCAAGCAGGCGCGAGGACGAACTGGACACCCGAACCGCGGCCGTGCTGAGCAAATATGAATGACATCACACAGCATTATTCCTATATAGCCCGGCAACACCAAATCCCATTCCCACGTCCCTGCGTATCGCTCTCCGAAATTGAGACCATGTCCGGCGCCAATGAGGTTGTGCAGAAAAGGGGTAGGCTTACTAATCAAAAAGGCTCAAAGACGTATGAACACACCAGAACAACCTCATACCGAGGACCCCATAATATATAGAGCTTCCCAGCCACCGCTCCCTAGGGGTCGAACCTAGTTAGATAACTATCACTTCACCCTAAATGCGGCCGTTCTTCCAATCAGCTTAACTGTAGCAGAGGTCAAGGCACTCAACATCTTCGGATAAGGAGAAACTGCGGCGTGGATCGTGCGGATATTCGCAGGCTGACTCGTGATGAGCAGGACATGTGAAAATGAGGGGGTCAGTGGCTGATCGATAGCTTGGGTTAGCCTCAATAAATCAGCCCTTAGCCAAATTACCTGTAAGCCACCTAGGGTATGGCCTTCTCACAGCTACAACCGTATATACACATATTTTAATAGGCCCCATTACCTTCGTTGTTGCAAAATGACCATTTAAAGGTTAACCTACCGATATATTCTTCTCTAGCGGTAAAAGCTTCGGTGTGCGATATGAGGCTCTCATACCATGCGGATATCCCCTTGGGTGGCGTCCATGTACAGGGTGTGGTTGAAACCGATAAGCCTCGAGCGCCCAGCTCGCGTTGATGCGCCTTCTGTCGAGCATGCTCAGGTTCGATGGGGGCTACTCGGGTTCTGTGGCATGAATGGGGAGGAACACTTAGCGGTTGATGCCGTCTGGATATCCGCCGCCCGCCGTGTCTAGGATCGGAATCAGAATGCCGTTCTCAAGTCCGGTTATGTTAACCAGCCCAAACACCCCCCTGGAGGAAGATACAGTGCGTCTAGGAACTATCTCGTTTCTTGGGTAAAGCGCACTTTTGACAATCCTTGGTTATTGAGTTTTCGTGATCTGCCCCAGGACGCCTGGCTACCCGTCCGTACACGACAATATCCCGCGTTCCTCTTCGACGCAAAAGGCTAATGCCAGGAGCTAAGAAAGGGGGCGCCCTATAGAAGGTCCTTAAACGCCGCGTTAAATGCAGAGCGTGTAGACCATCGCAATCGACTACATAGGACTTATCTTTGAACAATATCACTGTGGAATGGATGTAAGTGGGCTTACGGATGATGTTATCTTGATCTTTAATTGTGTCTTCCATACTAATGCATCTCATATGTTACACTTTGTTGGCATCAGACGTTATCTACGTATATATGCCTCTCGAATAGGATACAATAGACACTTGCGTTCAAGACCTGCACTGTTCCCCACGGTATATATATAGTCCATTGTCGTGAGAAACATTACAACGGCACTTATGCCGCAGTTGGTTCCAGAGTGACGAATAAGCTACAGGATGCAGTGTACGCCCGACGACGCCGGAGCTAGGCAGTTCTATGTAACGTTTTTGTCGGTTGTATTGGGACGTTGTCGATACATAGTCGGTGCCGTCTAGCCTGAATTTCCATGATGTGAGCGCTCTGATATAACCGAATAATATCCGCTTAGATTCGCGGATCTCAGCCATCATACGGGGAATGCGGTACGGGAGGAGTTGGACATTTGGAGAGCAGGCCCACTCGCCCCCGCAGACTGAGGGGTCGGGCCCGTCCGGGATCCTGCATGAGCGGTTGAGACTTCGTTACAAGGACAGATCCTCGACGGACGGCGCAGTTATAAGCATAACCGCGCGTCCCGGCAGAGTGGTGCGTGGTTAACTCGGTCGATTCCTATCGAGTACTCTATCGGCCTTATCCGACTATGCGTCACCAGGATATTCTGGTTGCTGCTGCCAACATGGGCAGTGTCCTGGCGCAGGACTTCCCCGCTGCCGAAGTGCAGAACAATACCTTCAATGCCACCCACGGCCCCTACAACCCGCTCTCGGCAGGAGAGAGGATCGCACAGGCAAACCTGTCCCCCGAGCTCTCGCGGGCAGTTCTGACAGCCCTCAATTTCGAGCGCTCGAATTGGGCCGGCACGTCGGTCCGACTCGACCCCTTTTACGCAGACTTGCCTTCGAATTGGACCGACGCCCCCGCCGGCTCCGCGATCAAGGTAGAGCAGCGTACCGACACTTCCCTGTATACGATCGCGCCCACGCTTGCCATGTCGCGACTGCTATATACGACCAAGACGCTCAACGGCACCGTGATCCCCGCATCCGCATACGTCCTATGGCCGTGGCTACCGCGGCGCTTCGGGAGATCGAGCTCCGGCCGCGGCGACTCGGTCGAAGACGGACTCCCCGTCATCGCTTGGGGGCACGGCACCTCCGGATGGTCGGGCGAATGCGGGCCGAGCCATATCCGCAGCTTGTGGTACAACTTCATGATCTTCGCCGCCGCCACCCAAGGCTACGTCGTCGTCGCACCCGACTACGCCGGACTGGGGCTAGATCACGACGGGTCTGGGAAGCTCATACCACACCAGTACCTCGCCAGCCGGGCGGCGGGCAACGACCTCCTATACGCGGTCAAAGCGGCCCAGAAGGCGTGGGCGGACGTGCTGGGCAGGCGCTACGTCGTGATGGGCCACTCCCAGGGCGGTGGAGCGGCGTGGGGCGCCGCGATCGTCGCGTCCGAGGACGAGGAGCTCCGTCGGGGGTATCTGGGGACGGTCGCCGGGTCGCCGTGGACGTCATTCCGCACGTCCATCAGCTTCCAGCAGAGCGCGACAAGCCTCAACTCGATTATCACACGGGTCGCGACGGGGGTCAAGTCGATCTTCCCCTCGTTCGCCTACGGCGAATGGCTCACCGAGAAAGGCGTACGCGTGGTAGAACTGCTTCAAGATCTGCAAGGCTGCCAATCGGTGGTGGTGGAGTTGCTCTCGGCCTCGGACCTGGTCCGCGAAGACTGGGACCGGAGCTGGTATGCGGAGGCATTCGATAACCTCACGTCCAACATAGGCAGGCCGTTCGCCGGCCCCATGCTCGTACTTCAAGGTACCGGCGATACCCCTGTCAACGTTACCGGTGTCGAGGCCGCGGTCAACGCCACCTGCGAGGCGGTCCCCGATGCGCAGATCGAGATGGCGGAATTCGAAGGCGTAAGCCACACGCCCGTGATGTATGCCGGACAGCAGATCTGGTTGGATTGGATCGCGGATAGGTTTGCGGGAAAGAAAGCACCGGCGGGTTGTCGGAAGCGTCTGTTCAGCCCGCTCTTAGACGCGGAGGGCTACCTGAAGGATCGCAATTGGTTCATCGAGTGGAGTAGGTACCCCTACGGCGTTGCCTAGAGGAATCCAATCCTCTGAGTCGAAGTAAGACCGTAACATCCGGCCTTGCTGTTCCTGTACCTACTATAAGGTCTCGGGCGGGATCAGTATCATTCCGCATCCCCCTAGCCACAAAACTTCACACGGAAACCGGTGGATTAGGCGGTCGAGAGTGACGGGCCTCACACCCTGGGCTACCCAGGGGCCATACGCAAATGGCAGTCGCCTTTCACAAGGCGCGTGCGTCTCTATGATCCCTATTCGTATTAGCAGACTATGTGGACGTTTTAAGAAAAGCGATGCATACGTCCATTAACCAGTTCAGAAATAGAATACTTCTATGATGGTTATAATGTTGTGGTCGGACAAAGCAGGCCTAGGTGTATCGATATCACGATAGGAGGGAGAGATGGGCGTGGTAATCAAAATGTGCCTCTATTAGATTAACTGACCCGGCAGCACTATACTTCTGTTCCAACATACTCTGTACAATCGATCCCCATTGTCGACAACATCTCGTTACTTGGGAATCTTTATATCATGATGGAGGCACGGCTCATTTCATATCTCAGGAGAACTTGTCGCAGTCAACCCCGACGTTAGTTGTCTCCTGGTGGGGTACGTAAATATTCCACAGCTGGACAACCAGTGTGGTGCCCTTAAGGCTACTTAGTTCGCCGCAGCACGGGCCACCCATCCCAAGCCTGTTATTGACCGTGGTGCACTTAGTATAGAAGTCTTTATTGCTTACCCAAACAATCTCTTGGCCGACAAGTGCTTTTTCATCGGCGTTTACTAGGAAGTCGTTCGATAATATAGTACCCGTTCACGTAATGGCGGTTTGTAGACGTGTAGAAGACGCCGGAATTCGAATTAACGCCACGGAGACTCTCGACCGACCCCGTTCGGAGCCTCCCTACACTGCGATAAGCTCGGAGCAAAATGTCTACTTCATGATGATGTCACGACCCTCGTAGGCAGGATATCGGGCAATCCATAGCACATGATGGATAATAACCCCCAGCTTCTATACCGGAAATAGATGACCTTGACAACCCGCACGTTAATAACTCAATAAGACACCCTCGAGACACCCAAGGAAAGAGAATTCTATAACACGGCCCCTGTTCCCGAGACGTCAAGATGCCCTTCGCCGCTTTCCGGAGGTCGCCCCAGCACGAGGACCTCGCCAAGCTTGCCGATGAGCACATTAAACATGACTTGGAGCCGTCGGATCGCGACGCCCTCGTAAAGGCGGCAAGAAGCGTCACGATGCCCGCCGCCTTAGGGACGCTTGTCGGGTTAGGGCTGGGCGTCTACGCGGCATTCAGACTTCGGAAGGTGCGGGGCGATATGTTCAACGCGTTCCGCGCTACCGAGAAACCCACACACGTGCTCTTCGCCAACGGAAGAAAAGGTCGGTTCGGCGCGACGCAAACCGTCCCGCCCCCGGGATCATCGTAGCTAAACCAAATCACAGAGGCCGTGCCGGACATTACACCTTACATGCGGCCCAGCATGTACGGCGACATCGCCACCTATTTCTTCTTCGGCCTCGGAGGTACCTTTCTGGGCGGTGAGCTCGGGTTCCTGCTCGGAACCTGGTCGGCGTCTCGGTACATCACCAAAGATCCCGCGAGGCAGAAGAGGATCGAGACCGCTTACCGAAGATTCAAAGCCGACTACCTGAGGCGAGAGGCCGACCGCTTGGAATCCGGGGGAGAGACCTCGCTGATCTGATCGCGCGATCGCACGTGCCCGAGGACTGGGCTGGTCGATGTGAAAGCAGACAACTACAGGATGTACAATATGTTTATGCCGTGAATCCGAATCGTTGCCAATCACCGTCGTGGCCTTCCAGCCTTCCGGGGATCTCGCTCACGTAGGCAGCGGCTTCCATACTTAACTACCAGCCTCGACATCGAGGCTCATTTCCGAGACCCCCTTGACCTGCCGCCCTGCCACTCGAAGTATTTGTATTTCTCCGAGTAATCTATTTATCGGGTGGTGTGTATGCTTGATTACGTGAGGAAGTGATCTGACCCGTAGGTTCCGATGTTGGCCGTATGCTCACAGCCGAATGCCGGCGCAACTGGACTGTCGAGAGACTGAGTTGACGAGTGGGGTAGCTTGGCTATCGACCACCGGGTGCAGTTAGATGCGTGAATCGTTGGGGGTACGACACGGGTCCGGTTGAGCCCCTGCGCGGGCAGTTATACCGAGCTGAAAACGAGTTGCCGGTGTTGTTACCAACAGTCCCGTAGAAGACGCGTTCCACGAGTATCATGGCCCTATTTTTGGCTACATGCACTGCCATGATGTCGACACCTAACGCTAGTATTCTGTGCGAAGCTAGTCGAGTTGATCACGAATAGAATCGAGCCGGAACAAGTGCATGTCTCTCGATTTGGATGCGAATAGAGGGGAAAGGCAGCAATCGACAGGGGTTAGCGGCGGGCATGCTAAAAAGAGCCGGCCGACCAATACCAACCGAGGCTGCTCATGCGAGTCAGACAGAGATGCAACCCAAGGCCGCATCTGTTTGTCCGGATAGAGAAATACGCCTCTGGGCTTTTGGCGGCTACGGGAGGCCGGTGCACGCCCACTCGAGCGCTTATTGGCTCGTTGGGTAGTGCTGCAGGACGGTTGGGCGAATATAGTCACGGATGATTGCTCGTGGGGGCGGCCCCGTAGGCTTCGCCTCGGCGTTCACTGTCGGCAGAGGCGACGCACGCAGTAGGCTGCACAACCGTTGCAGAGGGCGGTGACATCGCATGATGAGCCACACCTTACTCCCTCCATTAAACCCCGCCGGGGGCTCGCGGCGCCTGCAGGTCGAGGTCCATCCGGCGCCCTCATGTATCCCAGATCCAGCCTCTGATCGCAAACGCCCACGTCCGCCGGCGGCATTCTTCGAAATTAGTTCTCATGGCCGCCCGAGGCAAATGCAGATGACGAACCGGGATGCGATATATCGATTTCGAATTTGGTCAACGTAGGTATCGGTCACCGGTCAGACCCGGACCCTTGCCATGCATCGCGCGACGACCGGATGGGGCCGAAGCGGCGGAGGTGTCTTTGCGGAAGTTCCCCAGACCGACGGCGACGAAAGCCGCGGACCGTCACACGAGAGACGGACGCCGACTCAGTTCCGCCGCCAGGTGCAGAGCATTCTCCGGCAGGGAGACCCGGGCGGCGGCCCCGCGACCGAGGGCCTTCATAGCTCACCGGCGCTCTCGGATACCGCGCTGATCAGCGGCGATTACCTCGAAGCCCACGATGACGGGTATCCCGAGGTGGACATAGGGGACTACGCCGAGTATGGAGGATATTACGGCCCTCAGGCGACCAACGCATCGCCTACGAAGAGCCTCAAGGCCGGGCTCGGGATCGAAGTCCGCGCGGGCACGGAAGCCTCCGACGGGCTGTACGTAGACGACCCGTCGACGAGCATAAGCTACAAGGGGTCGGAGGGGAATGTCGAGGAACGCGTCCCGTGCGATGCGCCAAACTACCGGCCGCTGGTACTTAGAAAGCGTTTCCTGTTCGCCGTCATCGCGGCGCTGGTTGTCTTGTTGAGCCTAACAGAGCTGGCGGTACATCTGCTCCCGGATGCTTCGAAGATGCCCGGTGCCGCAGATGGTCGGGACTCCACCCCGGAACCTCTTCGCCCTCGCTCGTCGCATAGGGGCTCTGCGGGCGACGATGGGCTGGCAGGCGTGCTGCTACAGGGGCGCCAGAACGAACACCCGGCGGGCGACGATGACACTAATTCTCCCTCTCCGGTCCCTCCAACCGAGGAAACGCCTGCTGTTCCCACCGACAGCCTGGACAGTACTCTGCCAACGGTCATCCAACCCCCGCAAGAGACTCGTACGACACAGACAAACAACATGCCGAGCACGCAGATAACGGAAACCTCGGCCGAGAAACGGCCAACCGTTCCCGCTACGACCGAGACGACGACGGCAGCGGATCTCCCTACTGCTCCCGAGGCCCCTACCACAACCGACGTCCCAACTATTCCTAAAAATCCGCCATCCACTCCGCCGGATACCTCGAAGCCCGGGACGACGACCACGGTCGAGCCTATCGCGCCTCTTCCGACAGAAACGACTACGGAGACCCCGGACGCGCCGACGTCGAATACCGAAGTAGAGGCCCCCAGCACCTCCGCACCGAGGCCTAGTCCGGAGGAACCGACCCTCACGGACACCCAGACGTCCCAGCAACCCCCCGTCCCTACGTCAGAGGTGCCGTCAACACGAGAGCCCACGAAGACCGGCGATCCTCAGCCTCCAGACACTCCGGAAACATCGCCGCCTCCGGGAACCTCCCAACCTACTAGAATCCCGGAGCCTCCAAGCGACCCGGAGCCGACCACGAGCGTCGAGACCACGAATAGTGCACCTCCTGTCGCGACCCAGGAGCCGGAAACTACGACTACGGGGAAGACCAAGACCGAGCCCCCGGCGGAGACACAAACACCTCCACACACCGAGAACCCCCCCGATAAGCCCCCGGGGCCCACCACAAGCATTAGAACTACAGATAGTCCACCAGTCGAGACCGAGAAGCCGGAGAACACGACAAAGGACAGCACCGTAACCAAGCCCCCGGTAGAGACGCAGCCCCCTCCACACACGGACCAACCCCCCCGGCCTACCTCGACCGTAGAAAACACCGCAATACCGAGCAAGGAGCCGGAATTATCTATACTGCCCATCGATACGCCGGGCACGTCTCGCACGCCGACAGATTCGCCGGCACCTACAGGATCGCCAGCCCCTAGCGGCCAACATCCAACTCAACCCCGGCCTACCGAACCTCAACCTACGGAGACGGAACAACCCCCGAAACCCACTCAGGGGGGACCGAGCCAGGGACCGCCGTCCGAGGGGCAACCCACCACGCAACAGCCCACATCGGAACAGCCTACTCAAGGAAAGCCTACCGCAGACCCACCCACTACAGCACAACCCGGTCCAGAACAACCTACTACGGAACGACCCAGCACACGACGGCCTACGACAGAGCAACCGACGACAGAACAGCCTACCACACAAGCACCTCCATCACAAGGACCCACACGAGAATCCCCTACAGAAGGACCTACCACGGAAGGACCTACTACACAACAGCCTAGTACACAAGCACCCCCATCACAGGGGCCTCCTACGCAAGGACCTATACAAGAGACCCCTACCAAAGGACCTCCTACGCAAGGACCTACTACACAACAACCGGCATCAGAACAAACCGCTACAGAAAAGCCTACTACGGAGAGACCTACAGCAGAACAGCCGACCTCGGAACACCCTACTCAGGGACAACCCACCCCAGACCAGCCCGCTCACGAGCAGCCCACAAAAGGGCAGCCAACGGAAGGACAGCCTACACAGGGACAACCCTCTCAAGGGCAACCTACCCAAGGACTGCCTACCCCAGGACCGTCAACCACGACCGGGCCTATCATCGCCCAGCCCACTACGTCTATGGCACCAGTGCCGTCATCTAGTAGCGAGACGGAGGGAGGCCTCGAGCCCTCATCGTCGCCGCAGCCCCAAGGAACCTCTATTCCTAGCACGGATGGGCCCGGCGCCAGACCTTCTAGCGGCGACAATCCTACCAGCGACCCGTCCGGCCCGTGGATCCCGGGTACGCGGACCTTGTCGAGTACGGGAATCGTATTCAAAGAGAAATCTGGTCTGGCGAAGCCGCCATCACATCCGGAAACAACAACCGCAGCAGAGGCGAGCGAAACGGGCGAAGCCGCCGCGGTTTCCGTCACAAAAACGAGCACCCGGGACGTGGGTTCGTCCGCAGACCCGGAGCCCTTCACGACGCTGGTCCTAACCGAGGATACGTCGACAAGCGCCCACCCAGAGGTGCCGGCCCTCGAGGACGCGACTCCGGACGATGATGACGACTACACCCGGGTCGCGACAACGACTAGCATGACGCACGAGGTCGACTTCGGACACCGGCTCCTTCAGTCGGCCCTGACGCTCTACACCCCTACCGACGTTGGCGGGCGGCACGCGACCCCCATCTGGGCCTACAGGACCTTTACCACGACGGTGGAGACCGACGCGAACGGAAGACCTACGAAGACCCAGACCTGGGCGCTGCTTTATCAGGCACGGGTGACTACCCTGACAGATTATCAAGGACGGCCTACCAGGACCCTGTCGTATTACGTCGTGCCCTACGAAACCACCCTCTACGACGGCCTCGGTCATCCCACGGCCACCACTACCGTGGACGTCACGCAAGTGCCTACGACCCGTACTCTCCGCGACGAGAACGGAGTCGCGACGAGGACTATCACAGAAATGGTGCCCATGTCATCCACTACCGTCCTGGTCGTGACGGCGACCCCCACCGATACGGCCGACCCTGGTAGCGCCGGCGGCATCGATCCGCAGAGCGCCATGCGGGTCTCGGATGGGCAATACTTCCTCGTCCTCATGTTCCCCACGTTAGCCGCGATCGCCTTAGCCATTCCCATGCGCATACTCAACCGAACCGCGAGGCTCTACCAGCCCTTCCACGCCATGACGTCGCGCAGCGGCGCTCCCGCCTCGGAATCGCTGTGCCTCGACACGACCGGCCCGAGGAGTCTGCTCACGGGGATCCGCTCGGCCGCGAGGGGGCAAGTCTTACCGAGCCTGACCGGCGCGCTCGTCCTCGCCAGCGCCGTCCTCGTCCCACTGAGCGGGGACGTAGCTCGCCTCGGGCTCGAGGGACCGGGTTGCGTCACCGGGAACGGGACGGCCACGGACTGCGCCATGGCCGTCGCGATCCATCCCAGCACGGCCCGGGCCGCGATCGGAATCCTCGCCTTCATGCTCGCCCTGATGTGTGTCGCGGCCGCCGTCCTCCGGAGGTGGAGGACGGGGGTCGTCCGGTCCCGGAGCTTCCAGCCGTGGAGCCTCCATCACATGGCCCATCTCGGGACGAACCCCGACATCCGGCTCCTGCTGGGGCGCCTCCGCAAGGGCAGGGAGATCACGGCGGACAGCGCCACCGGGACGTTCGGAGGGAGGTCGTTCGTCCTCGACTACTGGCAGGACAACGGGGTGCTGAAATACGGGATCCTGATCTCGAGCGGGGCGGGTCGGCCGTTAAGGAGAGACCGGGTCAAATCCGTCACGTTCGTCGCCCGGGGCCACGGGATGCCGTTCTTCCTCCTCACTTTCCCGGGCAGGGCGATGCTCCTCTCGTTTCTGTGCGCGGCGCTGATCTTCGTCTTGGTATACGACATCACCGGGGACAGGCGGGTAGGCACGATCATGGCCGGCGAGTCGCTCGGCCCGCGGATGCCGTTCGCGGCTATCGGCGTGTCGCTCGTCTTCGTCTGGGACTCCTTCTTCTACTGTAAGTCCGGCCCCGTCTTACGGCGCCGCCGGTGCGTGCCCGCTAACGCGTCGACAGCCGTCGCATCGACGAGCCCTTTCCGACTCCTGAATCGACGGAGCCGGCGCTACGCGCAGGAGGCGATGCAAACGGCACCGCCCACGAGCGTGTTCGGCGCCGCAGCTTCCGCGCTCCGTCGCCGGCGTCGCGACTTCTACCTCGGCGTCGTGGCCGCCGCCGGAATCTTCGCCGAGCTGCTGCCTCTACTTCTGAGCAGCGTGCCCCTCGAGGCCCGCCGCTCGTACCCGGGGTTCGAGCCCTGCACCTGGATCTCCGTCGTCATCCTGTGCCTGATGATTCTTGCGGTGGTCGGCTCTTTCCTGGTGAGGTGGCCGCACATGCCGATCGACCCGACGAGTCTCGCGGGCCTCCTGTACTACGCCCTGGATCCCGAGATCTCGTCCAGCGTCACGGGGAGGAGCCCCTCCGGCGGGGCACTGTTCGGGAGGGTCGGTACGCCCGATGTGTGAAGTGCCAGAACTTATATACCCGATGAATTTACAAGTTTCACTTAAAGTTTCCATTCTTGCACTATCGACCCGGCTCGCAGACAACTGTAGATATGTCCCCGGCTTAAACCATCACACCTTCGCCGTCGGCGTATACCCTGGATTCCTACGACATGACGGAAATGGGACATAAACTGACCCGCTCGTAGCGTCCGAATAATGAGAATAATCGTCACGCAAGCCTTGACTACCCAATTCCGAAGTCTTAACTCGGTTATGATGCCCAGAGTTTGATGGACCAAACCAGTAGTTTACAATCTCAGCGAGTGGAATCTATTTATCAGTCTGTGAATGAGCGACAGAAAATACACGGAAGAATAACGCCCATACAATAACCGCCCACCTCTCAACCCCCCCACATATCTCCTATATCAAGGAACTCCCTCCCCGCTCTTCCCAAATACACAGCACCACGCATCCGTTGATCGGATATTGCGAGGCTTATTGTCGAAGCGAAAATACGACCCCCTAAGGCTGGGAGAGCAAAATTTGATTCTGGTCCCAAGGGTGCAGTTCGGCTGTAACCGCATTGGCGTTTCCGGTGTACTTGTAGTCCTGGTTAATGGCGGTCGTGATCCCGGCGTCGTTCTGAAGGAAGTCTCGAATGCGCTGGTTTCCGTTTGGGAACTTCTCGTTGCCGCTCGAGTCGAACGACCTGATGAGGTAGACGCTTTCGGGCTGGCCCAGGTTATCTCTGAGGAATTCCCACGTATCCGCCATGGACAGCCCTTCGTAGCCTCGGAAGCCCTCCCGGATGACGCGCTCGAACTCGGCGGCGTCCTCGATGGTGCTTCCGCACAGGTGCATGAAGGCGCCCCATTTCCCCTGGTCCCCTTGCGGCCAGCTCGCGGCCGCGACGCTACAGCCCGTGAGGTCGTTAGCGTAGAGTATGTCGTTGCCGTCCACGCACGGCTCGGCTCGCATGTGGTCGACTTCGACCTTCCATCGCGTTGCGCTAACAAGCGAGAGCACGGAGAGGAAAGCGCTCGAAACTGTGGCCGACTTCATGATTGAAATGTCTTTGCGATGATCTTGGTGTTGCAGGTTGGTATCTTAGCGAGGAGCTGGCTGAATCGCAGGCTGTGTTGGATCTGGCGGAATAGAACTCGATGGCAGCGCCTGGGCGGTTTTATACCTTTTTCCTGGTCTGATTCGCATAGAATCGCCAAGCCGGGATTCCTCCTGTTGATCGCGCCATCTCCTCGCGCGACGGGGAGGATGAGCATTGAGCATAACTCTATGATGTGCTTTTGCGGCAACTATCATGACGATCCCGACGATCATGGCTCGAGGGGAATCTCGTGATTTATTCACGGGGGGGAGCAAGAGTCGGGTCTAGCGTAGTGTCTTGCGAGTCTTTCGCATACGGCGACAGATGAGACGTCTAGTGTGCTGGCGTCATCGTCGGCAGAGCAGGCTCCAGAGTCAACGCGGGATCGAGGCTCGGCTGGCCTTGTTGTCGATCTTTCGCGGCCTTACTCGGTAGTCCGCGACTCACAGAGACGAAAATATTAACAAACCAGAGCTGGAAGCCGATGCCTCCCCGGGACGCCGCGGACGACGGTGTCAGCATGGGTGCCGAATCCCCCTGATCTACGTACGTTACTCAGCACGTATTCTAGGGCTGACGCCGAAAGAGGGATGAGTTCGGCTCAGCCTCGATCTTCCGTCGCTTCTAGGCAAATAGTGCGGGAATAAATCCTCGCACAATTAACAACTTTACCTGGCGGTAAAGGAGCTGATAATGGGTAAACATGTTCGCACTTAACTAGGATAATCCGAATGCCTCTCGGTTAAGCGACATGCTATCCGTTATTCCTAATCTGTGATTTCGCCGGTCAGCTCGCCGTGGTGAGCTGCCTGTCAAAAGAAGGCGTCGTAGATACTCTTACCGGGCTTCCAGTAACCCCCCAGCGAAGGCGTTGGCCTGGAACGGTTGGAGGGAGGGCAGGGGTTAATGGCCATTTTATTGCTACCTATACAGCGAGCCATCTACATGCTAAGCTGGTTCTTCTTCCATCTTTCACTCCGTGTTGCCATCTACTCCGGCATTACCCTTTCTTAGTTCCGGTTAAGAACACGAATTGAACTTTCTTTAAGTGCCAGACATGTCGGCAGACGGCCCGGCCATCGCCCAGCCCTCGCAATGTCGTACGACGTAGTCACCTACCGCTTGCGGGTGCAGGCCAGGCAGAAAAATCCTGACCATCTGACCATGACAGTTATGCTATATCCTGTAACCGAGGGTTAAAACGGGATAATCAATATTGGTCATAATGGATGTATTATTATCCAAATCGTATCATGGGAATGATGACAAAACTAACGGGTGACGACGTGATGTTCTTGGTTGAGATAAAAGGTCTTCTGTGAAATGTTGCGACTGCGGGCGGGTATGCACGACGAAGTTCTCGGGTATCTGCCTCCCGCCCCCGAGAACAACACTAGACGCGGAAATACTGTACCTTTACGAGGCTGGCTAAACTGCAATCTATCTTGGCGCATGTCGTGGCTATTGGCTAGTCGCTACGGGTTTAAGCGTATGGTGAAATACGGCAATACTTACGAAAAAGCCCCGGGCATAGGCCGACCTAAAGGTTACGAGGTTGTTATAGAAAAGCCCCCCTTTAGTAGCTTTAGGAATTATCCAGATAACGTTATTCCTGTTCCGGACCCCTTAAAGTTTTACTTAGGTAATTTATATCAGTAAATTTCCGCCAAACCCTTATTGGTAGGGGCGATGGGCCCTTAAAAAAGTTACATTTTGGCGCCTGATACGCTCGTAGCCGAGGTATCGCCCTGCCGGATTACTATCGAGCCTAGTGCTAGTTGGTATGGGCCATTGGCCTTCTGGCCGTGTATTACTCGTGATACCGCCGGCACGGGGAAGACGACCACTATATGGCACCGCTTGCGCAGGTAAATAGCGCCGCTGCGGATTTGGCAAGGTTGTGTCAGCTAGCAGGGGGTGCTCTAGCACCCCATATACGGAAGATTCCCTCTGATCGGAATATATATGTTCCGGGACTAGATCGCCTTAAGTGCAGTGCGCGTCCTAAAGCACCGGCAACTAGTTATTAATATAATAACAAATAATACTTTTTATATCTAATAATTAAAAGTTTTATTCGCTTAATTCGAATATATATTACTTAATTAGCTGCTATTAAAACAATATAAGTTATATATTAGTAATAATTTTTATATATTTTAATAACCGCGCTAGTAACCGTATTATGAACGTTTTCCGGTATTAACAAAAGACCTAGTAATTATAATCGCTTTAAAAGCGAATTTTAATCTAAAATATACGCATTTTAAATTTAAAATTATATCGATTTTAATTAGTTATGTCCGTAATCTATCGAACTTATAAAATTCGATATAACATTTTACCTAAGAAACGAATTCGCTATACAATGTAAACTAATACATTATTTTCATCTATATCTTTATTTTTCGAAAGAATTATCAAAAAAATCAATTTAACGAAATATCTAACAAATATCCTTAAGATAACGACTAATAGTAAATAAGTTTATCTTTAAAATTTCGTAACATATATCTACGAAAACTGAAAATACTAAAATTTTTATAAGAAAATTAACGACGTTGTAAAATAAATTTTAAAATTAATATTTCTAACGATTAAAGAAATAAGTTTTCCCTTAAGAACAATGTTCGGAAGTAGTACGTTGGCCTAGTTAAATCCGGCAAGGTATACAATACTAGATTATTAATTAACGTCTAACGAAAATACTGCAAACAGTTAAATTAAATTTAAAATTAATAAAAGAATTAAAGGAATAAATTATAAAATAAAAAACTTTTATAACTTAAAGAAAATAATATAATATTATAAAAAAATAGTAATTATATAAGTTAATAACTTATATATAATACTAGCTTTTATTATTAAGATATTTTCTAAAAAAGACGTAACCGTGTAGATAAAATTAGATGAAATGATAGATTAGTACCTTAATTCCTAGGTTTTTATTAGATAAGTAGCGCAATAAGTGCGCACTTATTAATTTAGTCTTTTAGTGCAGTGACTACGTAACAGTTTTACTATCTATCCTTTTCGTAGCAGCCCTTATCTACCCGGATTTTTTTCGGTATTTTAAAGGGTTTTCGCTATTCGGAGTAGCCGGGCAAACTATCGTTCGTACTTTTTTCAGCTTGTAACGTTCTAGAATTGAAACATCGGTATTTGTGAACCCGTTATCATTTTTCTCTTTTTCTTTAATTTCGTTAATAATATTTTTATAATTCTTATATTATTTAATATAAAGTTTTATAAAAATCGATTACCGTTATTTTCGCGAATAATATCGTATTCGAAAATTAAAAATTAAAGACGGTTTTTTAAGAAATATTATTTAAGTCGATAAAATTTTTAATATTTTTCGTTCGTCCGATAAATTTGTGGGATTTAGTTATTTTGAATAAGACGGTTTCGTTAAAGATTTTTCCGGTACGGATTACCGATATCGTATACGAGTTTCGTAACATATTTTGATGGTAATAGTAATTCGAAAACCGTAAGACGATTAAGCCGTAAAATTAGTAAAAGTTTGTAAAGCTTTTTATACGTATTTAAGGTTTATTTTTAAGGTTGACTACGTAAAGTTTTACGTTTTTTAAATTATATTATGTGATCATACGGAACCGTGAAACCAGCGGGCATAAGATTTATCAGGGTTGAAACTTGTTGATAATTATCAAAACGTAAGACTTTACAGGGCCTAAGGTATATAATTTATTCTAAATCGTGAAAATTACCGATTAGTTATCGTGTTTTAAGATATTGAGTATAGTATTTATCTGGCGACTTATATCGTGTAATAATTTTTATGTATTTAGCTTAGCCTGAAAATATAACTTAAACCTAGCTGTATTTTATATTATTAAGATATAATTAATAACTTTTTAAAAAATATTAAAATTAGAAACGGAATAAATAATTACCAAAAAAATAGTAACCAACTTTTTAAATTATTAAAGCGTAATTTAATTATAGTTTATATTATTTAAAAACGTTAAATTAAAGTTTTTAACGTTTTACAAAATACGTATAAATCTTTTTAATTAAAAGAATCTTAATTTAAATATAAAAGCTCAAAATATATATAAAACTTAGTCACATAATAAAATCTCTAAAAAACGGCTGAAACGACGTAATCGTAAAAGCTCCTAGGCGTGCCGAAATAATAATAACAATAAGCGAAAACGTTAAAAGTTAAACGTATAAAGGATTCGATGTAAAACGTACCTAAACCTTACGCATACGTTATCTTAATGTTATTTTGCGTTTTTCTAATAAAACTCTAGTAGAATTTATCACTAATAGAGTAATTACGGTACTTATTTAAAACTAGGTTATTTTCGATTAATCTTTAACAGAAAAAATTAACCGGTTATTAAAATTTATAAAGGAATTTAATATATAAAAAGTATATTAAGTTTTAAAAAAATAAAATAAATACTAGCAAACTTTTTAATTATTAATTCATATAACGCTATAGATACTTTATTTTACCTTTTAAGAAATTTATTAATTTTAGACATAAGGTTTACAATATATATATTTAATCTAATTAGTAAGTTTATAAATTTTAAACTAACCGTATAAAATAACGGGGTATACGTAAGTAACAATTTCGTCCCGATTAAGGGGTAGAAATAGATTAATATAATATTTCGAAGCTCTAACGGTACGAATATATTGCGGCTATACGACGTAACCCATTAGGACAATTTCGCATACAACCTAATATCTTGCTAGCAGCTTTGACAAAAAAAAGTTCTCATAAAATAATAAAGGAATTATTAACTATATTCTGAATAAAAATAATTAAATTATTATTACGTTAATAAATAAAGTTAATTAATTCGGTATCGAAAATATTAACGTAATAATATCACGACCTGGTCCACCGTGACAGCTCTAGTACATATACAGCTGTAGCACTAAGAGTGATTGCCACAATTGCGATCATTCTACCGATCTTTTACCCTGGTGGCGGGATGGCTAAGGTGCAGCCGTAATAAATAATACCTTATATATTCTTAATTACTTATAAACGAAACGTTAATTTATAGATAGCGATATTATTACGGGCCGGCAACGGTATTATATAGCACTTAAAGCTAAAATATATAAGGCCTAAAATAATCGCCTAATTATAATCCTATATAAAGAGAGTAACGTACAACACCACCGAGTGAGACGTACCACTGAGCGAGACACTTTTTTAGCTATTCTAACTACACATCTTCAATTGCTCATTTCTCAACAATCACAATATGGAACGCCTTATAAAAGAAGCCAGAATAAACCTAACTATTTAGGTTAAAAAGCGAAACCCGATATTTAGTTATAAAAAGCTTAGTTCTATTTATATAGTTTTATTTTCTACTTTAAAGCATCATTTTAACGATAAATGCGTTTGAACCGATATTGTCTTAATTTGTAAAGATTAACGCCGACCGAAAGAAAAATTCGATTGTTGGTCGAATTCTTAACCTAAATATACGAACGTTTCCTATCCGGCCCTAATATAGTAAAAATATAGCGAATTCATTCTATACCTAATATATTAAAAAACGCGTTGGAATTAATTAAATAACGAAATTTATTAAATGGTAAAAAAACTTTAAACGCGTTTAAATTGAAATATTAATTATTAATAGATATTATACGAAAGTTCAAAAATATTTCGTAAATAGTTTAAGGTTATTCGGGTTATTATCATAAAATATAGTATTATAAAAAAGAATATTTATAATTTCGACGAAAGGAAATTTTAATAAGGTTTTTTATGATAACGGGCATAATAATTACTAATACCAAAAAACGTAAAAAACGTAAATAAACTTAAAAAAATAAAAAAAAGCTATATTATTATTTATTATTATAATAAAAAAGATTACCTTAACGCTTAGTTTTTTAATAATGTATTACTAATAATTAGTTAAATTATCGTATTAAATAATAATAACTAAATAAAAACGAATTAAGTTTAAAATAGGTTTAATATTTCGGTTAATATATTTGAATATATATAAAAAAATAGAAATTTTTTATTTTATTTTCAACGGTTACGAAAACCATTATTCGATCAAATTCGAAAAATATTATGTTAATTACGATATTATTATATTTTGTATATCCGCGCATTTTTTGTATAAATTTTAACCTTTTAAAATATTTTATTTTTTAAAACGTATTTATTCGTTATATATTTAAAGATTAATATAACGTTATTATATTTATATTGCCAAGAAGAGTTTTCTTACTTACTTTAACAACGCGTTTAAAATTGTTATAATGTTTGATAATATTAAATTCAGATTCGCCGGAAGTAATTTTATTTTATTAAATCTTAATACCGTTTTTTTTAAATTCGAAACTTTTTTAATTATACTTACATTAACCGTTTTCCCGTTAACTTTCGCCGGTTTTATTTCTCCGTCCGTAAAAAGTTTTAAAAATTTCTATAAAATAATAAAATAAAAACGTAATTTACATAAAGAAATTAAAAATTACCAGGGTAATTCGCCGATAAAAATCGTCAAATTGGTTAATTTTTTAACGAAAAATTAATTAGTATTTTAATGTAAAGTTACTTTTCTTAAATAAAAAACCGCCTAATTATGCGAATCTAACTATATCTTAAGTAAACGTCGAAAGATTAAAAATAAACGTTTTCAAAAAAAGAAGTACTTATTTTATAAAAGGGATAAGCTTTTTTAACCGAAAAGAAAAGGGGTGGTAAAAAATTGCAGCTTATAACGGATAAAAATGGTCGTCGCAAAAAGGTTAAAACTAAAAAACGAAAATGTAACATTTATGGCAAGCCCGGACATAATGCGCATACTTGTAAAAAAGTTATAAAAGCGTTTAGTGATAAAAAATTTGATTAATTAATGCGATATATTATTATTAAGTTATTTAATTTGATATTACAAGGTGCTAAAAAGTGTCTCGCTTAGTAGTGAGTCTCGCTCGGTGGTGTTATACGTTACGCCTAAAAAGTTTTATAATAATCAAGTCCCAAATATATAGCAAAGCGAAAGCTAAAAGGTAAATATGCTACGAACTAAAAAAAAAGTTTTTTCTATTAAAATAACGAATAACTATCGATTTTACAAATTTTGAAAAAACTTTAAAAGATATAAATACGTTATACCTACAACAGATGGGCACTTAGGTTTTAGATAAAATATTTACTTTAAAAATCGAAAATGAAATATATTAATTAAAACGTTTCAATATTATTTAAAGGTTTTAAAAACCAAGATAAGGTTCTTTGATAAATATTTAAATATAATATTAAACATTTAAAAAATTATCAATTTCGAAATATATTTTAATTAACTTTTTTAGTATTAAACTTAAACTTTTAATAGCGCATAGTTAGGCTTAAAACGGGAGTATAAAACGTTTAAAAGGTATAATTAAGAAAAAAGCGATCACGATATAAAATAACGTTAAACTACTTTCGTTTCTAATTATATACATTTTTAAACCAGTAGTATATTTATATAACCGTATCTTTAAATAATTATTTAATAAAATCTATATAAGGTTTATTATAATTACTTAACGTATAAAAACGGCGTTAAAATATTTAGTTAAAAGCTTTAATAAGTCTATTTATAAACATAGAACTATATAGATTACGTTATAATATTTACTGCTATAAAGAAAAAGAAAAATTATGAAAACTAAATTTTAAAGCGTAAGTTAACTATTTCGTTAAATATAAATTTACGAATATATATAAAATCTAAAACCAGCTAGTTAATAAGGTTAGCATTACTTGTAATATATAATTTAACGAAAAAGCTACCCTGTTAAATAATATTAAAAATTTAAAAAACAACTTCTTAAATATTATAAAAAAAGCGATAAAGGTTATTACGATAAGTAAAATTACCTAAAATAAACCTAAGCTACTTAAATATACACATATAAGAAAAAGAAAACTTAAACAGGATAATTTAACTACGGCTAGTTATTAAAATAGTACTAAATTAATATAAACGTATAAAACTTATGAAATAAAGAAAAATAAGCCTATTCGTATAAAATTTAATTATTTTTATACAACTGTTATCTTCGAACTATTTTCGTTTTTTAGCCTATTATCTTTACTAACGTTTATTTTAATAACTATTACGATTATTACACTAATATAAAAAAAGAACTTTAAGTTTTTACAGTTTTATTTAATTTAAAATCATAGTAAAAAATGAAAGTACTTTATAAATTATCAACATAAGTTCTTTATATATTTCGTATTAAGAAAATGATTATCGATATGATTATAAAATATAAGAAACCGCGTTTAACGTAAAACAATTTACTTATTTTGTTATTATGATCGATAATTAACTGGTAATTTACGAAAGTTTAAAGAAATTAATTATCCGAAATACGCGGTACTTTAATCGGATATATTTCGATACTAATATATATAAAGTCCTTAAGTTATAAAACGGAGTACATATATGTAATTTATTACTACCGCGGCGAAACTATAAAAAGTTAAATATATATACGTTAAGAAAGTTATTTTGTAAAACGAAAAGAGCTTATTTATAAAATTATAAAAAAATAAAATTATAAAAAACCGTTAATTAATTTTTTATTAAAGTGAAATATGTTTTAAAATGTATATAAGTATACGTATCACAGTACTAAGTGGTACCTAGTAGATATATAGGTTAGAACAAGGCGGTCAGTGCTGGAGCTGACAACGTTTCACTTTTAGTAATGTAATAGCTACGCTCTTATTCTCGTGCTGTAACAATACGTTTATAAGTTTAATAAATATAACTAGATTTAAAAATATAGAGCTTGTTTTATCATATAAAGAATTTAATAACTTAAAAACGTTTATAATAATATATATATATATATAATTATAAAAGAAAATCGCTTTAAATTTTAATCGTTATTATAGTTAAGCTCGATTTAAAGCTTATATAATATAACGTTATAAACTGCTTTGTAAATACTAACTTATCTTATAAAGTATATATAAAAACGCTTTTATAATAGCTGTAATATAATAAGATTTTTCTAATTAAGGAGGTATTATATATATTAAGAAAGTTATTTTTATAATAGTAGAAAATCTTTTTTAAAATGTTTAAAAAATTAACACTTAAGGTCGTTTCTTACAACCTTTATTATCTTATTTATTAAAAAGTATTTATTTTATTTATAAATAATATTATTATAATATATCGCGAAAAGGATTACATCTTTAGCGATTAATTAATGTAACAAATATGAGAACAGTATACCTTTATAAAAGATAAGAATTTAGAATAGTTTTTTGGTATCAAAGCAATTAAAAATAAATTTAAAAAAAATAATTGTCGTATCTTGACATTATAAATAAAGTAACTAATTTAATTCTTAACAAAAATTTAAATACTTTTAAATACGCTAATAACGAGCATTAAGTTATTGCCGAATCTAAATATAGCTTATTTAAACTTTATTAATAAATATTTAAGAAAATCGGTTTTATTTTTTATATAATAATTAATACGCGACTCGATATATCGTTTAATATATCCCGATTCGCCTAATTTAATCTAAACCCTAATAACGTATATTATAAAGCTATCGATCGAATTATATTATATTTAAATAAAATCAAAACGTTACCGTTACCGTTCGAGGGTAAAAATTCGTTAAATACTTAAAACGACACCTTTTTCGTAGATAATACGATTAATCGAAAGAATTCCCAATCTTATATTAGAGACTATTTAGAAAAATAAAAAAAGAACACGCGAAAAACTGAAATATAATATTTATTTTTATAATTAAAATAGAATTAGTATTTTTATATAAGTTATAAAAAACTATATTTAACTTTTAATTAATTACAGAATTAGGAATCACGCTAAATTTAAAACCGTTATATAATACGGTAATCAATAAATTATACAACTTATTAATACCGACATCGCTTTATTAGTAACAAAATTGCAAAATATAAATTTACATAACTATTAACTACGAAAAGCCGTAGATAAAAACTTAATTAAAATAGATTATACGCTTATAAGTGACATATTAACTAATAAACTAATTAAATCCTTATTATGCGAGCCTTTTAAGCATGTAAAAAATAGCTAAAATTAATAAATATTATGAAAACCCTTAATGTTAGGACCTAATACGCCAGAAGCTTAAAGAGGCGGTCGGGACAAAACTCAGATAGTTCCGATCGTAAGGTCACATAATGTAACTAGTCGAACTTAATCGACTCGACTATAACCGACCATCGGTCGAATAAAAATCGTTCGACTAACATATTAAAATTAGGATATATATATTCGTTAAATTTTATAAT
Source organism: Monosporascus sp. GIB2 (assembly GCA_004155935.1). Lineage (NCBI taxonomy): Eukaryota > Fungi > Ascomycota > Sordariomycetes > Xylariales > Monosporascus > Monosporascus sp. GIB2. Next base: position 171,388 of record QJNV01000922.1, on the reverse strand, counting down.
TAAATAATGATAATTTATAATATAGTTTCGTTACTTAAAATATTTTTAATATTATAAAACGTAATTAAGTTATTATTATTTTTTATTACTTAAACGATACGATATCTTATTAATATAAATTCGTACGTTTAAGTATAATAATTAATTAATTAACCTAACTGTTATACGTTGTAAACTTTGATTTAGTAATATTGTCAAACTTTAAATAATATATAATATTATTAAAATATCGACCACTATTTAGGAAAACCTTATTTAGCAGTTTTAAGTTCGTATTCGAAAAATAACAAAAGAAGTTTAACGACTTGCTAGTTAGATAAAGGCTGTTCTTTTTACGATTACGGTTATTAAGATAAACTATAAAAAACTAAAACCTTATAATAAAAAAGAGAATTCTCAGATTTTCTTTACTTGAATACGTATTTATTTACGTTTTTTAAATGTTAAAGATATGCCAAATAGGATTATTACTATAAAAATATATTTTTACTAAAGATGTAGTAAATTAGTCCAAGTTTATTATAAAAAATCATTTAAAGAATACGGAGGATAACCGAGGAAATTCGATTAATAATTTTTTCACTTTATATATTAATTTCGAAGATAAAATACGTTCTAACTTTATTGACTAGGACGAAAAAAGTTATCGTCTTAGAAAATTCTCGGTTTTAAATAAAAAGAACCCGCGTCTAAGTATGCCGTCAACTTTAAAACGTTAATCGTTAAGGCCGGATAAGGGGATAAGAAAAAGGAAACTTTAATCGATATATTTTACAAAGGATTTAAAGATAATATCAAAAATAAGATAATTCAAATTAAACGATTTATCACCCTAAACCGATATATCGTAAAAGTTATTAAAGTTAATAATCGATAGTTTAAAAAACGTTAAAAATAACGCGGACGATTTATTTTAAAAGTAGGTACTCGGAGTAATAAGCTCAAATATTCGACAAATATTAATACCTTTAAAATATCTAATATTATATAAAACAAAACTAGAACTTATAAAATTCGGCGTTATTTAGTAATAAGATATATGCTATATCATATATTAGAATTATAGCAAAATGGGTTACAAAATACGTTAATATAGAGAATTTAGAAAATAACGATGAAATAAGTTATAAACCTTAATACTTATAGGATAATCTTAAAATAATCAAGGCGGAAAGACTTTTACATTAATATAATAAGTAGAAAGATTTTTAAGATTTTTATATATAGAATTATTATAAGGCTAACGAAAGGCTAAAAAGCTGTCGTAAATAGGAATAAAAATAAGAAATGATAAAAAGCGTTACGATAATAGCTATAAAAGTACGAATAATAAACGGAATTTACCGAAAAAAAAAGCTACTTTGCCGATAATAGCAAAAACAAATACAATGACAAACGGCTTAAATAGTTAAAAAGTAGTTATAAAACTCTTAAATCCCTCTTAAAGAGACGTAACCGTATAAATAAAATAAGATAAAATGATAAATTAGTACCTTAATTCCTAGGCTTTACTAAACCGATCCCTCTTATAGGCTACCTTGTCCCGCTCCTATTTACGTCGATTCGTATTAGTATTTAAAGTAATTTCGCTACCCGGAGCAGCCGGGCAAACTATCAGTTATACTCATTATAATATTCTAAAATTTAAAATTTAATACTTATTAACCGTTCCCTTTTTTTCTTTCTAATTCTTTTAATAATTCCTCTATAATTGCTATAATATTCAGTATAAATTCGAATAACAATTAAATATTATTACTTTCAGAAAATAAATTATATCCGAAAAATAATAATTAAATACGATTTGTTAAGAGATACTTTTTAGGTTAATAAAATTAATAATATCTTTCGTTCGCCTAATAACTTTATAAGATTTAACTATTTTAAACGAAACGGTTTCGTTAAAAATTCTGTCGGTACGGACTACCGGTATTATATACGAATTTTATCGCATATTAAGCTATAGTAGTAATAATAATTCGAAAAGTTACCGTAAAATAATCGAACCGTAAAATTGACGAAAATTTATAAAATCTTTTATTCGTATTTAAGGTTTATTCTTAAGGTTTACCGCGTAAAGCTTTACGCCTTTTAAGTTATAGTATATAATTATACTAAATTGTAAAATTAACGGATATAAGGTTTATTTAGGTCGAAACTTGCCGACGATTACGGTTATAATTTTCTTAAGTCGATATTAATTAAAAAATTACGTACTTACAAAGCCTCAGTAGAAAATAAGACTTGACGGGATTAAGGTATATAATCTATCTTAAATCGTAAAAACCATTAAATAATTACCGTATTCTAAGATACTAAGTATTATATTTATCGTAGGATTATATCGTATATTAACTTTTATATATTTAGCTTAGCTTAGAGAATATAGCTTAAACTTATTAATATCTTATTAAAAACTACCAAAAATAAACAAAGATAATATTACTAGGAAAGGCTAAATAATATGGCAACCTTTGTACCATTTATTATAAATAATAGCAATACTTTATTTACGAAGAACATAAAAGATATATTACTCGTCGAATTTTACGTATATAAAAATAAAGGTTCGACTTTAACATATAGTAAGGGAGAAACCCTAGAGATTAGCAGTAATATCGCCACTTACGCGAAACTTTTCCGGAAGATATCAACAAACTCGCAGTAAGCTATAACTAGTTAAAAGAATAGTTTTGTTTATAAAAAGATCTTTTTTCCTTTTATAACAGATGCGATTATTAAATTTTAAAAAAATTGATATAGAAATTAATAAAAAATATAATATAATAAGTAATTACGGACTTATACTTTCAACTTACATTTATAACTAACCCTTAGAATAAATAAGTAATTAAGAAAAAACTTTAGCGATTTATTAAAAATATTTTAAAAAAACGATAACGACGCTAGTATAACTTAATAAGACGTAATTTATATAATAGGAGAATGACTTACTAAGTGGGGTATAAAAATATAATAATAAACCGAATAGATATTTTAGTTATAAAGTAAAGTTCGCCGATAAAAATAAGATATATAACAACTTAAAGAATAGATAAAGTACTTAACGAAAACTCCAAAAAACAGAAGCTACCTATAAAAAAGCCGTAAATTGACAAAATTTAAAAAATCGAAAAAAGCTTTTAAAATTTTTTTATAACGATAAAAGATAATAACGACCTTATTATTTTAAGAATATAGATTAGGATATATTAATATACCGTTATAGTAGATAACGAAATTTTGAAAGGAAATAATATTATACCATAAATAATTAACGAATTTAAATTATTATAAAAATTTAAGACAAACTTTTACATTACGGAAACCGCCAAGAGTTAACTATTTTTTTATAATAACGGAAAAATTATACCCGAAATTGATTACCTCGATATTTTTATCTCAGGAAAAGCGATAATTATTAACTTCGATGTTATTTTGATAGGGATTATAATATATCCTAGCAATATATATAAAAAGAATGATAAAGATTTTAACAATCGACCAAAAATAACAACAAATACTAACATAAAAATATGACAAAAGTTTTATTAGTTAAAAGAAAAAATAAGCCTTATAAACGAATACGACGTAGTATTATTACTATTAAAGCGAAATTACAGTAATTTAAAAAATAAAAAAATTTAATAAATATATTATTATAATATTAAAAATATAAGCGCCTAATTCGAAAAAAGCTCGCAATAAAATGACTAAAATATAATGAATAGGATTATGAAATTATGTTTAAAAAAGGAGTTTTAATTACTTTTTACCTTATTAACAATTTTAATAAAATAGAATTATACGTATTTAAAACTTATTTAGGAAATCGATTATAAAAATATTAAGTTTAACCTTTGAAATTACTGGCAAAAAACCTTGTATATTTATACCAAAGAAAAACGGAAAATTACAAATAGTGATAAATTATTAATAGCTTAATAGTGTTAGTATTAAGAATTAATGTTATTATTCTTAATTAATAAAATAAAGGAGTATTTTTATAAAGTCAAATAATTTATAACTTTCGATTTTAAAAGTAGATATAACCTTATTAACATTAAAAAATATAAATAAAAAATAACTTTTAAAAATAAATACGACTTATAGGAATATTTAATTACCTTTATAGGATTTACTAACATTTCAGCAACTTTTAACGTATAGTTAATTACGTTTTTAGAGAATATCTTAACGTTTTCGTAATGCATTACTTTTATGATATTTCATTTTTTAAATAGAAAATTTATATAAAAAGTACGTTTATACGGTGTTATAATTATTACAGGATGTTAATTAGTTAATTAACGTATAAGAAAGCAAGTTTTATATATAAAAAGTTAAATACTTAAGTTATATTATTATTTCCGTATATATTAAAATAAACTTTAAGAAAATGGCAGTAGTACGAGATTAGATAACGCTTATTATAGTTGAGGAAATACAAGTTTTTCTTAATTTCGCTAATTATTATCAAAAACTTATTAAAAACTTTAACCGGATAATAATATTTTTAACGAAACTTATTAAAAAGGGGAAAAAGTTTTAATAAATATTACGAGACGAAAACGTTTTCTAACAAATTAAAAAGTTATTACCAGTTAATTAATATTAATTATAAACGATTTAAGTTATTTAATTAAGTTAAAAACAGCCGCGTTAGATTATAGTTTAGGCGTAGTAATCGGATAACGCGATAATTCAAATAAGTTACGTTTTATTATTTTTTTATAAGTTGCTAAAACCTAAATTAATTTGTGCTATTCTTGATAAGGAATTTATGGCCATTATTAAAGCATTTTACGAATTTAAACATTTTCTTAAAAGTAATTAATATTAGGTTAAAGTTTATACGGATTATAAGGATCTTACCCGTTTTACTATAATTAAAATATTTACTATACGATAATTGTGTTATACAAAACAATTAGCAGAGTATAGTTTTATTATTATTTATTAACACGGTTCGAAAAATGGTAAAACTCACGTTTTTAGCAAATGATTAAACCTTAAAAATTTAATTAGTATTAATTATATAATGTTCGATAAAATACCAAAAGGATATTTACGCCCGCGATAAATTCCGACGATACGGGCAATACCCTTAAATATATATCGAAAATCAAAATATATAACGATAGTTTACTAGAAAAGATAAATAGAACATAAATTCTGGAAAAATGTCAAAAGGTTTATTGTAAAATATATGTAAGTATTAGCTATACGAATACTTAGGGATTTATAAAACTTTAAAACGTTTTTAACGTATATATTATTTCCCTAAAATAACAAATATAGTATAAAACGTTTTGCGCTAATATAACGTTTACGTCAAGGTAAAAATATAATAATATAAGTTATACGGAAAATTATAACTTTTACTAGTCGTAAAACGACTATAAGATTTCATTACGATGAATTTTATCACTAAACCTTTTCTGTTAAAAAACCCAGTTACGGGTATATATTACGATAGCATTTTTGTAATTATTAATCGATTTATAAAATTTTCTTTCTTTTATTTCATAACGAAAATACGAACGTTAAATAAACAAAGTATATTCTTTTTAGAACTATTTTTAACATATATGGATTACTATATAAAATTATTTCGAAAAAAGGCGCAATGTTTATTTTTAAATTTTAGCTAAGTTTGATAGTATAAAGTGGTTTAAATTCTAAGTTATTTAATATATTCCGATTTTAAATAAACGGATAAATAAAACGATAAAACCAAATATTTAAAACGTACTTACGATATTATGTTAATTATGAGCAAAAGAATTAGGTTAAATATTTATTAATAGTTTAAATAATTTATAATATAAATTATTACGAAAGTATTAAAACGATTTTATTAATAATTAATTTTGAGTTTACCTTAAAAATTTATTAAAAAACGTATAAAGAAAGCTTATTAAAAACTAAAATTATTCTTATAATAAAATAGTTAAATAGTTATATTAGAAAATAAAAATAAAGCCTAAATTCGTAACTAGTTAAATACAAAAGTATTATAACTAAAAAAGGTTAAAAGAATTAACTTTGTTAAAAGGGGAAATAATTTATTTAATTACTAAAAATGTTTAAACGAAATTTAAAAATTAAAAGTTTAATTTTAACAATATTAGCCCTTATAAAATTATTAAAAAGATTTTTAAAAAATAATTATTAATTAAAATTACTACTTAAAGTTAAATTCTAGTCAGCTTTTTTAAATATTCTTATTCGAGTTAATAGCGGATAATATTAGGGTATATATTAATCAAAACGATATAAAGGTGGAGGACAGATAAGTATATAAGGTGGAAAATTTTTTTAGAATACGAAAAGTCGACAGATTTACCTAATATCTAGTTAAGTGGAAAAATTACCCGGATTTTAAAAATATCTAGAAACTCGTAAAAAATCTTATAAATACTTAATGCTTATTTAAAACTTTTTTTACTAATAACATTAAGGTTGTTAAAGTTGAAGATATTCTAGTTAACATTGTTAAAGGACAGCTAGATAGTCACTATGGCCGAAATCGAATCGGTTGGGTTAAAAGAAGGAGGCGTTAGCAGTGCATCTTTTTATTTCTACCGCTTTTGTTTTTCGCGTTCGTTTAGGATTTCGACTCCGCGTCGAATTATTTTAAACGTTTTTTCGCGAAACGTTTTTTCTTCACAATGGAGATACTGTAGACGGGATAAGGCTTTTAAAAGGAAAATTTTTACTTCCTTTTTTTTCTTTTCTTAATTTTATTCTTTTTACATAATATGCGTATTACTAAGTAAATAAGCAAAAGAAAAAGGATATACTGTATAAGAAAACGTACTGGCCTAGGAATTTACTTCGCTAAAGTTGTAATATAAGTATTTTTATCCATATAGAAATTATAACAAGCTTTACATTTAGCAACAAGATAATTCGAGCGGTTAGCGCGAAAATAAGCAAAATAACGAAATATATTAATATTAAAAGTATTAATAAAAAAGGATAAAGTTTAATAACGGTTAAGGTTAATATTACGTTTTTTATATTTGGTAAGACGGTGGGATATGGTAAAAGTAATATATATATATATAAAAAGGTACTTATTTAAGAAATAAACTAATAAATTGTTAGAGATAAAAGTTTTCGAAAAAGGGAGATCGTATTAAAACTTAATACGCTAGAGGCTTAAAAAGGCGGTCGGGATAACACTTAAATAGTTTCGACCGTAAGGTTACGTAACATAACTAGTCGAATTTGGTTAATACAATTACGTTCGATTACTGGTCGAATAAAATCGTTCGATTATGTTAAAACTAGCTAGTCGAACTTAGTTCATTTAATTATGATCGATTATTAGTCGAACAAAAGTTGTTCGATTAATATATTAGAAATAAGATATATATATATTTGTGAAATTTTATAGTAAAATAACAATCGCTTGTAATATAATTTCTTTACCTAAGATACTTTCAATAATATAAAACGTAATTCAGTTATTTTATTTTATTATTACTTTAATAATATAATATTTCTACTAAAATAAACTCGTACGTTTAGGTTTAATAATGAATTAACTAGTTTAGCCGTTATATTTAATTAACGGAAAAACGTCTTATAAACGATTTTAAAAAAGAATTAGCCGATTAAAAGGATTTATCGCCGGAAAAAAAGTGGAGTATATAACTATATTTTTGAAAATTATTACGATTAACGCCGTAAAATCTTTAAGGTATTAAAAGGGTGTATTACTTAATATATGGTACTTTAACACCTTATATACGGAAGATACTTTTAATAAGAACATATATATTGCGGAATTAAATTATTTTAAAGCGCAGTGCGCATTTGTGAAGCACTGGCAACTAGTAATAAATATAACAATAATTAATATCCCTTATATCTAACACTTCTCCTATACTAAATCACTCTTAAAAGGTCCATAATAAAGTGTTACAACCGGTAGTTATTACGTTATAGCTATATAGGCGTTCTAGACTTAATCGACTTTAATCTTTTTATAGTTAAAACGTAGTAACTATAACCCGTACAGGTAAAAGCATAGCGGGATAGGCTTTTCTCATACTGAATTCCCATTAGGTGGCTCATAGTAAAATGGATGCATGCGGTATTTACGTTGCCGCAGTTATGAGAGCGTCGAGGTTAGTTATTTTCTCGAATTTTAACTTTGTTATATTAGTATTAATTTTTATTAATAAAATTCTAAACGAATTCCTATATACGTATTAGTTTATATTTTATATATATATATATTATCAAAGTTATTTAATTAAAGTTAGTACCTTATAATAAAGGAATTTAAATATATTATTAAAAAATTCCAAATGAAGCCGGTTTTTTGCAACTTAAACTTAAGTATTATTATCTAACTATCAAATGTATTGGGATCAGAGTGAGAGGAACAGTACGGGTATATTAAGAACCAGTCTAAGACTTACCCTTCTTTTCTTAAAGGGGAATAAGTAATTACCTATAAGGGCGGCTACCCCGTAGAGATATCGTAGCGAGAATATAATAATAATACCTAGCATACTTGGCGTTCTCTTTATAACGCGCACCTTTATCCTTATTTTTTAACCTTAAATAAAGCCCTTTCCCCGTTAGGCTTTTACCTTTAATAACCTTAATAAAACCTCTTTTATTACATACTATAACTAATAAAATATTTTTACTACAAGAATATAATAATCTTATAATAAACAAAACTAAATAATAAAATATAATATTTAGAAGTAAGGTGTAACCTTTTTAAATTTTTTCAAATAAATAATATATTAAAAGTATTTCGCAATAAGGTATTAAAATACCGAGTATTCTGCCGACAAAAAGTCTTTACCGCTTTTAGTATACCGCTTTCGGTATCTATAAACCTACTCTCTCCTTTTAAACCTTATTTTTTATTTTTATTTTTTTTTTCACTTTCGCTGGTATGTAATCTATTATTTGTTTATAACTAACTTACTTTTTAAAGTTTATTACAAGCTTCTTATATACTTTTATTATTAATTAACTGTAAAATAAAATTATATTTGTATTATATTTTCGATTTTAACTTTTTATAATTTCGATACGTTCTTTTTTATAATTTTTTCCGAACACTTTATAAAATAACTTCGTTCGCCAAAAAATATAAACGTATTTTATAAATATTCTTAATTAACCTTTTCTTTTTTTATTTATAATTTATTTTAAAACTTTCTGGCATAGTATATATTTTCGCTATATTATAGTTATAATTTATGTACCGGGTAATCGTTATAAAATTAATAAGACCTCGAAATATTCTAATAAATATATAACTTCCTAAAAGAAAAACAAAATTATAATAAAGGTAATTTTTAATCTTTACCATTATTTAATCATAACATTATTAATTCGTAATAATAAATCCCGGCTCGTTTTTATTAGATTGCGTTTAAGTTTATTAAAGCGTTTTATAAACTTGTTAGAATTAATTTTACGAACCTGGGCAAATTTAAGATTATTAAAAAAATTATGCTTTTTACTATAACTAAATAAATTCTTTTTATTTTTTCTGCGTATTTTGTACTAAAATAATGTATAAATCGAAAAGGTTTAAGTTAACGCCAAAGCTAATTCGATACAACTTATTGCACATATTAAAAAATATAAATCTTTTTTATTACTTTTTTGTAACGGACGCCTTATTTAATTTGTTATTAATTCGATATCGACCATTTTATAATTGATAAAAGTATTTTTTAAATTCGTTACTTTAAGCTTTTACCTAATAATAACGCCATTATTATAACCTTGTAATCTGTTTGTTTGTAATTTTCTTAAGAAAATATCAAATAAGTAAAAAATAACCGTATCGCTTTTAACGTAAATATTTAACGATTTTGCCTTTTTAATCGATATTAACCTTTTACGAAAGGAAGATTCGAATAAATTTTTACTATTTTGAAATAATACACCGTTAATACTAATAGTAAAGTCGAAAATAATAATATTAATATTTAAATATTTTTAAAATAATTTTAAATTTCTTATTTCGATTTCATTACGAATTAATAAGGCTTTATTTTAAGATACTTATATAAATCATAAAACCTTTCTTAAAAAGCAGATATAATTATATAATTAACAATAATACTATTTAATAAATAATAAGCTATAATTAACTTTTTTTATATTATAATCCTTTTATTATACCGCTTTTTTTAAAAATGTTTTTTTTCTTTTTTTTTTTTTTTAGTTTTTCTCACTTTAATAACGTTTCGTATAAAATCACAAACTTCTTTAATAAATAATCGGGAGATTCCTAAATATTGTTTTCTAAAAAAATGATTATTTTTTAATATATTTATGTAATTTCTACTTTTCAAACTTTTTTCGTTTTTACTTTAAAATTATTTCTCCGGTCTTTTTAACGTTACTTTTTATCGTACGGTTTTAATATTATAATAAAGAAAGAATTATAAATCTTATTATATAAAAATAAAAATGGTATTTCTTAAATTAACTTTTAATTTATAATTTGTGTAATGTTAAAAAAATTTTAATACATTTATCGAAAACTTTCCTACTAAGCTTGTATTAATTAATATGCCTAATAGAAATTCTTACTTAATACTTTGTTCGAAAACGTTTAGTAAAACGGTTTTTGTTATAATTTTTTATACGGATGTTAAGTTTTATTAAAATATGTTTTTAATATTTCTGTATTTTTTATATTATTGTAACTTTGTTTAAGCTGTTTTAACAGAACTTAAATTTTTAAATTACCGCAGTATAAACGCGATAATATTTAAAATTTATAAAATATACTCGAAAACTATTTCGATTAATATTATTTTAATCGTTACATAGTAACTATCATTATATATATATATATTATATTATTACTAAATACGGCGTTTAATTTACTTATTTTAAATCGTGAAATATTCGTAAAAAAAAAATATCATAAATTCATTTTAACGTTCTGTTTACTTATTTATTTAGAAGTAAAAAGTTATACTTAATTTTTTTAATTGTAAAAAATTGGTATAAAATATTTTAAAAGTTATTTATAACTAAAAAACCGCGATTAGAAATTATACTATCGGGCGTACCGTATTAATTAATAATATAATAGAAAAATATTTCGTTAAATCATTAAGAGTAAATTTTGTTATCGCTACGACATAATAAATATATTTCTTTATTTTATTTAATTTTATAAAAATAACCTTATAATCTTTTTCGTTATACGGCTTTACAAATAATGCTAAATTTATAATAAAATCTATATTATTTTAAACAAAGGATTCGAAACCGATAATGAAACGAACTTTCTAAATCGTCGTTTTAGCGCCGTTTTAAATTTTTAACATTTAAGGTAACTTTTTAAATAATGTTTAATATTTCGTTTTTATATTTCTCATAAGTACTTCCGAATTAACTGTTTATAGATTTTCGTAACACCGAAATAATTTAATATAAGAAAATTATATTATTAATTAATAAACTTTTTACGTAAACCCGGGTTATATAAAACGTAAATTATATTTTTATATTTTAATAAGTTATTATTATTTTCGATGCCTTATAATTGTTTACTTATTTTACGTTTTTTAAAACGTTTTATTTCTTATATTTAATTAAAAATAAATTTACTTTTTTATTATAATTTATAAATTCGAATAATTATTAGGTTTTCTTCTAGTAATAATATCGTTTCGATAGTATCGTTAACGTTATATTACTGTAAAACGAGTATATTTGCGCCTTGTAGTCCTAATTAATATATATTTCACCTTTTTAAGTACGTTTTAGCCGCTTTATTCCCGGGCTCGTATACCTTTATTTTTAACGAAATATCCGCGATTTTATTAATAAAACGATAAATATTTGTAATTTCAAACTATAATTAAAATATTTTTATCTTAGATATCTTTTTTATTACGTTAATATTATCTTTTTTAAACTTTTTCGTTTTTATTATTTTATAATAAATTAAATTATTTTAATAATTTACTAACCAAATTACTATTTTTAACCAGAACGCAATAAGAAAATTATGTTATGACATAACACAGTCGGGCCTTAGAAACGGTCTCTTGGCAAAAGACCGAAACAGGATCTAAGTGGGTCGGGTTACGTAAGATGGATTTACTTGGATTAAGATATCTATCTTAATTCTTTTAATAAATTTACTTAAATTAAGATATTTATTTTAATCCTTTTAATAAATTTACTTAGATTACAATATTTATCTTAATTTACTATAAGATATATACGTTCGTTAGATTTTATAGTTAGATAATGACAGTTTACAATATAACTTCGTTACTTAAAATACCTTTAGTATTACGAAACGTAATTAAGTTATTTTATTATTTAGTTTCTTACAGTACTTTACTAATATAAACTCGTCGATTTAGATTTAATAGTTAAATAATTAATTTAGCCGTTATACGTTATAAACTTCTATTTAGTAATACCGTCAATTTTAAGTAATATTTCATACTGTTAAAATATCGACTAGTAACTTGGAAACCGTTTTTTAATAACTTTAGGCGCGTATCCAAGCTTTAAAAAAGAACTTTTAACAACTTGTTAATTAAATGGCAGAAACTGTTTTAACTTTTATTACCAAAATAAAATTTAAAAAGCCGGAACCTTACGATAATAAAAGGAACTTATAAGTTTTTTCTTACCTAAATACGCGTTTACTTATGTTTTTTAAATATTAATAATATCCCTAATCGAATTTTTTCTATAGTAACATACCTTACTAAAAACGTAGCAAATTAGTTTAAACTTATTATAAGAAATTATCTAAAAAACGTTAAAGCCAATTAAAAAAATTCTATTAAAAATTTTTTCAGCTTACGTTAATTTCGAGAATAAATTTTGTTTTAATTTTAGCAATACCGATAAAAAACGATTTATAGTTTAAAAAATTTTCGACTTAAAATAAAAAAATCTTAATCGTTAAAGTTAGATAGGGAATTAAAAAAAGGAAGTCCTAATCGATATGTTTTACCGAGGACTTAAAGACGATATTAAAAACGAAATGCTTAAAATCGAATAATTTATTACGTTAAATAAATATGTTACGAAAACTATCAAAATTAATAACTAATAGCTTAAAAAATAACAAAAACGACGAAAATGATATATTTTAAAACTAAGTATTTAGAACATTAACAAACTTAAGTACTTGGTAAATGTCAGTGCACCTAAAAGTATAACATCTTATAAAAATCGGAATTATTTAACGAAATGCACGATATAATAAATGCTAGAACTATAGCAAAATTAGCTATAAGGTATTTTAATATCGGGCATTTAAGAAACCCCGATAAAGCAAACCATGGACCCTAGTACTTATAGGACAATCGTTAAATAATATGGAAGGAAAAACTCTTATTATGATACGCCGCGGAGCAAACCTCCCCGAACTTTTAAATACGGTTATATAATAAGGATAAGCGGAGGCCAAAAATTTATTACAAAAACCTATACGAAAACGACAGAAATAATAAAAATATTTGTGCTAGTAATTATAAAAATACGAAAAATAGGAAAATTTCCCGGAAAGATAGTTACCATTTAAAAAATAACAAAAATATTATTAACGACAGTTAGCATAAATTATTAAAAAGTAGTTAAAAAAGTACGAAAAATGGATAAAAACAATCTTACTAGGAGAGATTAATGGATATAAGAAATTTTACGAAATATATTATGTTAAACCTTGATACCTCGAATATAAAAAACATAAAGTTTATATCTTTCGACAAATTACCCGTATAGGGAAATAAGAATTTAATTTAATTAAGTAATAAGAAAATAATCCTCGAGATTAACGATAATATCGATAATTATAAAACATTAAGGAAAAAGTAATAAATATATTAACAGTAATAAAAAGCTGTTTTAAAAGAAAAAAATGCTTTTAAAGAAACTTTTCCTGTTTTTATCAAACTTATAAATATAAGATATAGGAGAAAACAGCTTAAAAAGAATTTAACAAAGCTATACGACAGTTAGTCGTTAACTTATATTATAAACTAGCGATAATTATAAACCTTACAAAAAAAAAAAAAGAGAATTTCCGTAAACCTCGCATAACTTACGAAGAACCTGTAAGGGGAAAATAAGAATACCTTAATATAAAACATATTATGAGCAATAAATAAGAAGGTTATTTATTGGAAGGTAAAAAGATAAAAATAGGAAAAGCGTCTTATTTTATTCGAAGGGAATTTTCGTTACTTTTAAGATTAGCTATAAATAATTAATTACTACCTTAAGTAACGAGTTAGTAAATTAAAGCATAAGATAAAATAATAATAGTAATATATTTAATAAATACGATAAAAAATCGACCGATTATATAAGCACATACGATAAAGTAAATAGAACCCCAAAAACGATAACCACTTATAAGAAAGCCGTAAGATGGCAAGATTTAAAGGAGTTAGTAGATATTCTTAAGAAGAGTTTTAGTAATGATAAAAAACGACGGCGATTTTATTATTTTAAAAATACGAATTAGGACATATTGGTATACTGTTATAGTAAATAACGGAGCTTTGAAAGGTAATTATATTACGCTTAAGGTAATTAATTAACTTAAATTATTATTACAATATAAAAAACGATTTTTATATTACGAATATTGCCGAAAGTTAACCATTTTTTTACGATCATGGAAGAATTATATGTGAAATTAATTATTTCGATATTTTCGCCTCGGGAAAATAAATGATAATTAACTTCGATATTATACCGTTAAGGAATTATGATATGATTTTAGGAATAATATAGTTGCGTTAATATAACCCTTTAATTGATTAGGTAATTGGCTAGATAAAGTTTGTTTTATAACTTAGCAATAAGTTAAAAAAAAAAAGAAGATAAACATTTTAATATTTAATTAAAGATGGCGACGCATGTTGGTATAAGGATACGATAGAAACCTTATTATTTATAACAACATAATATAAGAAAGAAAATGGGTATTATAAAAAAGTACGACGTATTATTGTTACTATTAGAGCAAAATTATAGTAATTAAATAACGATTTATAGCAACGGGCTTAAGGGATAAAAGAATTAATTAATATATTACCGTAATATTACAAATATAAGCCCTTATTCTGAAAGAAACTCGAAACGAAATTACTAAAATATATTGAATAAGATTATGAAATTGCTTTAAAAGAAGAAGTATTTATTAAGTTTTACCTTATTTATAATTTTAATAAAATAGAATTATACGTATTTAGAAAAAATTTAAAAACCCGATTTAAGAAAAGATGGATTTGATTATTAAAGTTACCCGCTGGATATTTTATATTTTTCGTACTTAAGAAAAATGAAAAATTACGATTTGTTATAAATTATCGATAGTTTAATAATATTATTATTAAAGATTGAATGTTATTGCTTTTAAATAGTGAAATAAAAAAAACGCTTTCACGGAGTTTAATAGTTTACTGCTTTTAATTTAAAAGACGGGTACAAACTTGATTCGGATTAAAGAAGATTATAAATAGAAAATAACGTTTCGAATTAAATATAGTTTTTACGAATATTTTATTACTTTTATGAGATGTATTAACGTAATAGTTATTTTTAACGTATGGTTAATTATGTCCTTAGGGAATATCTTAACGTTTTTATGATGTACTATTTTAACGATATCCTTATTTTTTCAGCAATTAAGAAATAATACGAAAAATATATTTACAAAATGTTATAGCTATTTTAGAATGCTAACTTACTAGTTAACGTAAAAAAAAGTTATTTCTATATACAAGAAGTAAAATATTTAAGTTATATTATTATTTCCGGATATATCAAAATAAATTTTAAGAAAATCGCTATGGTACGAAAATAGGTAACGCCTATTATAGTTAAGAAAATATAAACCTTTTTTGAATTTGCTAATTATTACCAAAAATTTATTAAAAATTTTAACAGGCTTGTAATACCTTTAAACAAATTTACGCAAAAAAAAAAAATTCTAATACACGTTAAAAACGAAAGAAATCTTTTAATAAATTAAGGAAGTTATCTCTAATTAATATTAATTAATTAATAATAACTTTCTTAATCGCTTAATAAAGCTAAAGACCGACGCGTTAAATTAAGCTTTAAACGTGGTAATCGGATAACGAAACGATTAAGGCGTGTTATATCCCGTTATTTCTTTTTTTTAATAAGTTATAAGGACCCGAATTACGATATGTTATTCCTAATAAGGAGTTTTTAGTTATTATTAAAATATTTCGCAAATTTAAGTATTTTCTTAAAGGTAATTAATATTAGGTTAAGGTTTATATGGATTATAAAAATCTTACTCGATTTACTACGACTAAAGAATTTATAGCACGATAACTTCGTTATATAAAAAAACTAGCGGAATACGATTTTATTATTATTTATCGCAAAAGTTTAAAAAATGGCAAAACCGACGCATTTAGCAAACGACCAGACCTGGAAAAAAAAATAGTTAAAGTTAGCCATGTAATGTTCGATACTATTACAGAAAGATGGTTACGCCCGCGGCAAATTGCGGTAATACAAGCGGTACTTTTAAATATTTATCAAAGAATTAAGGCGTATAATAATAGCTTACTAAAAAACGAAAAGTTAAATAGGATATAGGTCCTAAAAAAATGTTAAAAGAATTTAATGCGAGATATATATTAATATTAATTATTCGGATATTTAGAGATTTATAAAATCTTTAAACATTTTTAATATATATATTATTTTTCTAAAAAAAAATATTATACAAAAAGTCTTGCGTTAATACGATTTTTACATTAAAGCAAAGATATGACAACATAAGTCATGTGGAAGATTATAACCATTATTAATCGTAAAGCGATTATAGGACTTTATTATAATAAATTTTATTGCTAAACTTCCTTTATTAAAAAACTTAACCATAAGTATATATTACGATAGTATTTTCGTAATCGTTAATCGATTTACAAAATTTTCTTATTTTTTACCTTATAACGAAAATACGAACGTAAAATAAATGGCGTATACTTTGTTTAGAAATACTTTTAACATATATAGATTGCTATACGAAATTATCTTAAATAAAGGAATTACGTTCACCTTTAAGTTTTAGTAAAGCTTAATAATATAAATCGGCCTAAACTATAAATTATCTAATATTTTCCGATTAAAAGAATAAGTAAATAAAAGGGCAAAATTAAATATTTGAGATATATTTACGATGTTATATTAGTTATAAGCAAAATAATTAAGTAAAAAAATAACCAACGGTTTAAATAATTTACAATATTAGTTATTACAAAAGCATTAAAATAAGGTTATTAATAATTAACTTTAAGTTTACTTTAAAAGTTTATAAAGAAATAAGGAAAAGGACCGTTTAATATAAAAACTATCCTTATATTAAAATAATTTAAACAGTTATACCAAGAAATAAAAATAAACTTTAATTTCGTACGTAATCAAATAAAAAAGTATTACGAGCAAAAACGGTTAAAAAAATTAACTTTTTCAAAGAAAGAAATAGTTTACTTAGTTATTAAAAATATTTAAATAAAACGTTTAAACCAAAAGTTTAACTTTAAATATATCGGATTATATAAAATTATTAAAAGGATCTCGAAAAACTATTACTAATTAAAGTTACCGCTTAAAGTTAAACTTTATTTAAGTTTTTATATATCCTTACTTAAGTTAATAGCGGATACTATTAGGGTACATATTTAACAAAACGATATAGAAATAAAAAAGGAGCTATTATATAAAGTAGAAAAAGTTATTAATATACGAAAAATCGACGGACATACCTAATATCTAGTTAAATGGAAAAGTTACCTAAATTCTAAGAATACCTAGGAACCCGCAAAAAATCTTACGAAGGCCTAATAACTATTAAAGGATTTTTATTAACAGTAACAACGTCGAAGATAGCGTCCCAATTTAAACCCCTAATAGAGGGGTACCCGATATAGTTATCGGCGGGGAGGGCCTGGGTAACAGTAATTTCGAGTTCGGCCTTTAAACGGTTTTAGTTTTCGAGTTTTGCCTAATTCTTAAGCTTATTTAAGCTTTTTATTTTTTAATGAATTAATCTTATACATTTTTAACGAAAAAAAACTTGTTATTTCTTTAAAAGAATAAAACGTAAAATTTGTTAAGAAATTTTTAATAGTGTATTTACGATATTTTCGCAAAGTTAGAAAAGACGCTTTTATATAAGTTATCTTTTATAGTTAAAACGGTTTTTAATACAACTAATATTCTTAATAGGTTAAAAGAAATCGTTAAATCGTCGTGACGGCGATTTAAATAAAAAGATATTATTTATAACGTTTAAGATTTTTAATTATAATGCATTTGAAATCTTTTTCGAAATAAGGAGTATAAGGTATAACTTTAAAACCAAATTTAATAATATAATTAATATAAAAAAGCAACGTTTTTCTTTTAATTAAAACGATTACGCGGTTTACGATTAGTTAAACAACATAATATAATAAAAAAAGCTTATATATTAAAGAATCTCCAGGACGAAATTTTTTTTAAAAAAAGGGAAACGTGTTATAATATAATATAATCGGGCCTTGGAAACGGTTTTTTAGCAAAAGACCGAAACAGGATTTAAGTAAGTCGGGTTACGTAAAATGGATTTACTTAAATTAATATATCTATCTTAATCTTTTTAATAAATTTACTTAAATTAAAATATCTATCTGAATTTTTTTAAATAGATTTACTTAAATTAAAATATTTATCTTAATTTGCTGTAAGACATATACGTTCATTAAATTTTATAGTTAGATAGTGACAGTTTACAATATAACTTCGTTACCTAAAACACCCTTAATATTATAAGACGTAACTAAGTTACTTTA
Source organism: Monosporascus sp. GIB2 (assembly GCA_004155935.1). Lineage (NCBI taxonomy): Eukaryota > Fungi > Ascomycota > Sordariomycetes > Xylariales > Monosporascus > Monosporascus sp. GIB2. The sequence goes on along the minus strand of QJNV01000922.1, from coordinate 152,519 downwards.
TTACTTAGTTTCTTATAATACCCTTCTAATATAAACCTGTTAACTTAGGTTTAGTAGATAGATAATTAGCCTAGCCGTCACAATTAACCGTTACGAAATAATCTAATTACGTTGATTATTTTATATTAAATTATTATTTTAATTTCAACTATTTAAAATTAAAATAATTTATAATAACTTTAATAAAAGATTATAAATAATTAATAAAATAACATTATTATTTAAAAACTATTTACAATAACCAGCAATTCGCCGTTTTTTATAATACAATAAATTTTTGTCCGGCGCTATTCTCCGGAATCTAAATATTATTAAAAATTAACGGTTTCCATAAAACTAAAATATAATTATGTTAATACTTTTTCTAGATATATTTATCTTAATACGAATAAATAAAAATACGTTAAAAAGCCGAAATATTTTCCTTAATATAAATATTTTTTAAAATATTTTAAACCTTATCTTTTTTAGAAAAATAATTGTATTAAATTTTTCCTATCACCGCGAAATTAATTTATTAATAATATAGATATTTTTACGTAATCCTTAATAAACTTTGGATAAAATTTTAGAAAACCTTAAAGAAATTTAAATATTATAAAGGGTTTTTATAACTACTAGGCTTTAATAACCTCGATATAACTTTTTTTCATTTTAATACCATTCGGCGAAATTTGGAATCCCTAAAGAAAATTTAAAAATATATAAAATTTACATTTTTTTATATTCGCGTAAAATTTTGTTTTTTTAACCTTTTAAATATTTTACAAATATATTATTCGTACTTTGCTAAATTCCTATTATATACCAGAATATCGTTGAAGTAAACGATATAAATATAATTTATTAAATCTATTAAAATTCGGTTACTATATATCTAAAATGTGATTAAAGCGTTAAAAAACCTAAACGGTATTATTAAATATTCGAAATACCGTATCTCGTCTTAAAAACGGTTTTCTCTTTATCGCCTTTTCTAATACGTATTCGACGGTACGTATTGTTTAGGTTTAGTTTCGTATATACGCGGATATTTGCTAGTCGTTTTAAATTTTTTTATATTCAAAGTAACGGTATACGATCTTTACGAATTATTTAATTAAATCTTTTATAGTCGATATAAAAACGTAACGCGCCTCCTTTTTTTAGAGGGAATAAAATAAAGGCTCCGGTTAGGTTATTATTTTATTTAATTCATTCTTTTTTTCTGCGACCTTTAAGAATTTTTTAAAAATTTTAAGCTTTTTTTTAAAAGTGGGTAAAAAGGGTCTTAAACCGGTTCTTTTTCGTTAAATAAATTTATCGGATATTTATATTATAAATATTCCTATACCTTAGCAGCTTGTTATTAAAAAATAAATTAATGTAATTGCTATAATATTGTTTTAATACTTTTTATACTTTTTAACATTAGCTTAGTTTCCTTTTCATCTAGTATTATAAATATAATTACCGTTATCGTTATAACGAAAAAAGTATTTCGTAACTTTTTTGCTAAACCGGCAAGCTTAATACTTTCGCGCTTAAATGAATTTTGTATTTAAGCTATAACTAATTCAAAACGGGCTTCGTTTTTCGGAAGTGTAGAAACTTTAATATAATATCCGGTCATCGGGTTTTTAGAATAACGAAATAATATATTTTTAACTTTGTAATATTAAACGAATTTATTATCTGAATTTATAACGTTGCGTATCCATATATTATAATAAAGTTATTTAAATAAATTTCTAATTTTAATTCGAATTTTGATCGAAATAATAAAGTCATTTAAGTATTATTAAAAAGCAATATATACGTAACGAAAAACCCTTTTCCTATTAGCGAAAGCCTCGTATAAAGCTCTAATTAATATTTATTGAAAATCTTTTTAAATAGTTCGTTCGAAAACAACTTTTTTCATTATAGTTAAAATACGTTATTCCGGGGCAAAAACCAAATATATAACCTTTTTTAACGTAATAGCCGTATATATATTTTTGTAATATATCCATTATATTTCGATTTTTAAGATATTTAACTTTATAATAGCTTATCATTCTATACTTAAAATAAGCTATTTATAGTACACCTTAAAACCTTTTATAAAATATAACTATATTCGTTACGCAATCCGGGTTTTGTTATAAACCTTAAATTAGTTATTAAATACTAAAAAGGTATTATTTAGTTCGCGGCGGAATAAAACTTTTTAACGCGAACGCTTAAAATAATAATTTTATATTTAAAATTTTGTTATAAGCCGTATTTAAAATTTCGCGTGAGGTAATTACGGATACGAAATTATATATAAACGTAATCGTATAATAAAACAGTTTATCGAAAAATTAATACCGCTAACTTATAAAAATATAATAAATATTTATTTATACCGCTAATACACGTATTAATTATATTGTTAAGTTTTTAATATATTTTATTAAGTTTTAAAATAATAAAAACGAATCGTCGCGGTATATTTCGGAGAACGTTTTCGAAAATCGTTTTTAAGTTAACTTAATTATAAAGCGAACATAACGGTAATTTCGCGCTTTAAATTTTACGGTTTTATTACTTGTTTATAACTTTGTAGTAAAGATTTTTAAATAAAATATAAATAACGTACGATAACGCTTAATTTATTTTATAATATAATATCGAAAGCTTTTAACTTTTTAAAATAACATTTAATTAAGTTGTAAAATTTATAAAGTATAGATAAAACGTTTTTTAATATTTTGGGTTAAGATTTTAAGCAATTTCTATCTTTCTTATTATTCTTTTCTAAATTTCGATTCGTTCATTATTAAGTAATGTAAATCTTTTAATACTCGGGCTTATTAAGGTTATATAATTCACGGATATTACGATTTTCGGAATTTTTATAATAAAAATAATATTTAATCTTATAAAATGTAACCCGTAAAATATATATAAAAAGTTCATTACGTCGTTATCGAAAATATATAATATAATATTTAATTATTTAATTTTACTATTTAATTATAAGCGTTGTTATTTTTTCTTCAGAATTTTTTATAAGTAGTATTATTATTTCTTTTTTAAATAATCGTTTTCGTTATTTAATATTTAAACTTTTTTTTCGTACTTGTTAAGTTGTTGTCGAAATTTTAACAGGGTAAGCTTAAATTTTAATATTTAAGTAAATTAAATAGCTACAATAACCTGTTCGTTATTAAAAAAAAGTTGTAATTATTTATTTATTTCTTACGATTTAATCGATGTAAGGAAATTTTAATTTATTAAATATGTTAGAATTAAAATAAGAGGAATAATACGGGTATGTTAGGAATTAGTTTAAAACTTGCCTCTTTTTTTAAGAGAGAATAAGTAACTACTTATAAGGGCGGCTACCCCGCAGAGACATCGTAGCGATTGCGTAGTGATGACACCTAGCGTGCTTGGCGTCCTCTCTGTGACGCGCACCTCCATCCCTATTCCCTTAGCCCCTGACACTAACATGCTATGGTCTCCAAAAACGGTCGTAGGCAAAAACCAAGAACGCTAAGTAGGGCAGGACACGTGACGGATCACCAACTCACTGAAAGTGATCCAGTAAGCCGGATTACCAACTTACTGGAGGTGATCCAATAAGCCAGTAAAGGATATATACACTCGTTAAATTCCATAGTTAGATAGCGACAGCTTGCAATACAACTTCGTTACCCAAGACGCTCTTGGTATTACAAAACGTAACCAAGTTATTATTTATTTTCTCAGATTCACACAGTACTTCTGCTAACATAAACCCGTACGTTTAGGTTTAATAGTTGATTAATTAGCTATGACGGCTAGGTTATTTAACTAACTGTTAAACCTAAGCGTACGGGTTTATGTTAGCAGGAGTATCGTAGGAAACCGAATAATAAAGTATTAAGATAATTTAGTTACGTTTTATAATATTAAGAATATTTTAAGTAACGAAGTTATATTGCAAGTTGTCGTTATTTAATTATGGCATAATAAATATGTATATCCTTATTTTTTATTATTAGTTTATTTTCATTTAGTTGATAGTTATTAAGTAACGATTAATTTTGCTATGTTGAGATTAGTAGTGCTTAATTAATTAATATTAATTATTAATTATATAATTCGATTTATTAGGATTTTGTTTCGATTCGGTTAAACCGTTTCCGGGGTTTTTTTTGTTAGGTTGTAATACGATTTTTTCTTTTTATAAATTTTACTTTTAAAAATTGTTTTTAGTAAGTATTTTTTGTTCTTATGTCGGTTGATGTTATTAAAGTTTGTCGTTAGAACTTTTTTTTATTTTTAACGAATTAGTTTTAAAGTTATGCCGTGTTTTTTATATTTTTTTTAACTGTTGAAAATTCGAAACAATGGAAAAAGTATCGAAATGTAAGGCGTATATTAGGCGAAAAGTCCTTTGCGACTGAAACGGTTTTTTTTTTCGTTAAAAAATATTCGTATTAAAAATTAACGTCTAAAACGAAAAAAGATGTTTGTAAAAAAGCGTTTTTTAGAATTATAATAACGTTATTAACGAAAAATAAACAGAATTATGGCGCGTTTAATTCGTTTTCGAAAGTAAAAGCGTTTTTTCGGTCAAAAGGCGTTAAAATAATATAAAGTAAATTGGAATCATTAAAAGAATTAGAGGAATAAAAGCGACGAGAATAAGTCGACGCGGAAGTTTTTATAGCCGCGTTGGTACTATTTATTAGTCCGATTAATTAGTTAAGTATCGAAAATACCGGTTATTTTATTAAAAACGTTAATTAAAATTTTATCTTTGGTAGTCCGAACGTTATTAATAAAAGTTTTTTAGTAAACGTTAAGCGTTTATAAAAGTTGTCGCGGGTTTTTAAATATTTTTAAAGTCGGAAAATCTTTTTATTTAATTAAATATTAAATAAGTCCGTTAACTCTTTTTAAGCTAAGGATTTCTTTTATTTTATATATTTGTTATTATTTTAAATAAAGATATATGAAATATTCGATAGAGTTTAATTTTAGCCTGTAGTTTTAATTGATAATTACTTTTCAAAATTTTTTGGATAAGTTTAGACCAGTCGATATATTTAAAATTGAGTTTTTAGTTTAGGCGTTTTGTTTGAATATTTTTGATAATTAGGTAAATTATATTCTTTTCGAAAAAATTAATTTTTTTTAATTGTTTTTAGTTATAATATTTCTTTATTTGATTACGTATAAAGTCGAGTTCCGGTTTTATTTTTTAATATAATTCTTTAAGTTATTTTATTATAAAGATAATTTTAACATTAAGTAAGGCTTTTTTTACGTTTTTTTATAAATTTTTTAAGTAAACCTAAAGTTAGTTATAAAGGGGGTTATTTTAATATTGTTATAATAGTTAGTATTACACGTTATTTAAGTTATTAGTAATTTTTTAATTTAATTATTTTATTCGTAATTAATATAATACCGTAACTATGCTTTAAGTATTTGATTTTATTGTTTTATTTATTTAACGGTTTAAGGTCGGAACGTACTAAATAATTTATGATTTAGGCCGATTTGTATTATTAAATTTTATTAAATTATGGAAATAAACATAATTTTTTTTATGCGGAATAATTTCGTATAATAATCCGTATATACTAAAAACATTTTTGAAAAAAATATATGTTATTTATTAGGCGTTTATAAATTCGTTAAAAGGTAAAAAGAAAAACAATTTTGTAAATCGATTAATTATTATAAAATTATTACCGTAATATATATTTATAGTTAGGTTTTTTAACAAAGAAAATTTGGTGACGAATTTTACTATAATAAAGTTTTATAATCGTTTTCTAACTAATAAGGGTTGTAATTTTCCAAATAATTTATGCCGTCGTATTTTCGCTTTAGTATAAATATCGTATTAGCGTAAATCTTTTCGTATCGTATTTTTTATTTTAAGAAAATTATAGCTGCGGTAAAGGCGTTTTAAGGTTTTATAAATCCTTAGGTATTTATATAGCTGATATTAATATACTTTCCTATTAGGTTTTTTTGATATTTAATTTAAATTTGTGTTTTATTTATTTATTTTTATAAATTATAGGTATATATCTTGACTCTTTGATATATTTTAAATATTATTTGTATTATTGCGATCTATTACAAACGGGATTATTATTTTAATAATAATATCGAAAATTATGTAGTTAATTTTAATTAATTTATTTTCGAGGTTTAATCGTTTATTAAAAGAGTCGGTTTTATTTTTTTCTGAGTTTTTCTGGTAATTAATAATCCAATCGTCTTTCCTTGATCTTTTTACGTAACAAAATTATTGTATTGTAAGTTTTTTTATTATCGTAAACCGGGAAAGATTTTTATAATATATGTAAATTTTAATTTAATATTAATTATTTTTTAAAAAAGTATTTAAATTTATAAAACGTTTTAATAATAATTATAAATTTTTTATTAGGAATAATATAACGTAATTCAGGTTTTTATAATTTATAACAATAAAAAGTAATAAAATGTAATACGTTTTAATTATTTTAATATCCGATTATTATATTTAAAGCATCCTTTAACGTATTAGTTTTTAGTTTTATTAGGTAATTTAAATTGTATATAATTAATATTTGTTAATTCGTAATGGCTTCCTTAATTTGTTAACAAAAATTTCCGTTTTGGCGTTTATTAAAAAAAAACTTTCCGAATAAGTTTCTTTAAGGGTATTATTATTCGGTTAAAATTCCTAACGAATTTTCGATAGTAATTAACAAATTTAAGGAAGGTTTATACTTTTTTAATTGTAATAAGCATTACTTAATATCGGATTATTATGAATTTTTTAAGGTTTATTTTAATATATTTGAAAGTAATAATGTATTTTAAATATTTAATTTTTTTATATATAGAATTAATTTTTTTGTATTAATTAGCAAGTTAGCGTTTTAAAGTAGTTATAATATTTTATAAATCTATTTTTCGTATTATTTCTTACTTTTTGAAAAAATAAGGATAATATCAAGGTAATAAACTATAAAGACATCGAGATATTCCTTAAGAACGTGATTAATTATATGTTAAAAAATAGCGGGTGTGTTAGTAAGTTTTATAAATATGACGAAATATTCGTAAAAGTTATATTTAGTTCGAAATGTTATTTTTTATTTATAGCCTTTTTTAATTCGAATTAAGTTATACTTATTTTTAAAATTAAGAATAATAAATTATTATACTTTATAAAAGCGATTTTTTATTTCGTTGATTAAAGGTAGCGGTATTCGATTTTTAATAATAACATTATTAAACTATTAGTAATTTACAATTAGTCGTAATTTTTAATTTTTCGTTGGGTACGAAGAATATAAGGTATTTAACTGGTAATTTAAATAATCAAACTTATCCTTTTTTATTTAATTTTTTAAGTATTTTTTAAGTATATATAGTTATATTTCGTTAAGATTGTAAATAAGGTAAATTTTTATTAATGCTTTTTTAATATTTTAAAGTATTATTTGTTATATTTTTGTAATTTCGTTTTAAGCTTTTTTATTGCATAGTTATTTATATTTATGGTGTTATAGTAATATATAAGTTAAGCTTTTTAATTTTTTAAGCTGTTATTATAAATCGTTATTTAATTGCTGTAATTTCGCTTTAATAATAATAATAATATGTTGTATTTTTTATGGGGCTTATTTTTTATATCGTGTTTTTATTCTTGTATTCGTCGTTATTTTCGATAAAATATTAAAATTTTTATTATTTTTTTGTACTTGTTGTTAGGTTATAAAAAAAACTTTACCTAGTTAGTTATTTAATTAATTAAAGGGTTATTTAAACGGCATTATATTTTTCTTAAAATTATATTGTGATCTTTTATTAGTATAATATCTAAATTAACTATTATATTTTTTCCGGTAATAAAATATCGAGGTAATTAATTTCGCGTATAATTTTTCCGTTATCATATAAAAATGGTTAGTTTTTGGCAGTATTCGTAACGTAAAATGTTTTTTATATCATTATAATAATTTCAATTAGTTCATTATTTCCGGTATAACCTACTTACTTTTTAACGCTCCGTTATTTATTATAATAATATATTAATATATTTTAATTCGTATTTTTATAATAATAAGGTTTTCATCGTTCCTTAACGTCGCTAAAACTTTTTTTATAAATTTTTATTATTTTTTTTAAGTTTCGCCATTTTGCGATTATTTTATAAATCGTTTTTATTTTTTGAGTTTTACTTAAATTATCGTATTTATATCCTTACTTTTTTAGTTTTGTTCTGTAATTCCTTAATATGTTATTATTATTATTTCATTTTATCCCGTAATTTCTTAATTTATTCTGTTATATTTTTATTATTTTGTTATAATTATTTGATATTAATTTATAAATTATCCGCTGAATTTTTGATTTCCGTATTACGGTATCAGTTTTTATATTGTAATAACCGAAGGTCTTTTCAAATAACGTAAAACGTTTTTTTATCCTTTTATTTCTTTTTAATATATGGTTTTTTCGTTCAGTTTTCGTAATGTATTTTATATCGAGATATTTTTATTTTCGCCTTATAATTCTTTAATAAGTTATATAAAACTTATTAAAATTCCATTCTTTCATAAAGTTTATAATTATCGCTACTTTAAAATGTAAATTAGCGATTAATTTTCGTATTATTAGGTTACGTCTTTTTTATGCAACTTTTTTTCTTATAAATATATATACGTATAATAAAAATAAAAGGGAATTTTATAGGCATTTTTATTTTTTGAGCAAGATTTAAACCGCCGTTATTTTATCTACTTTTTTCTTATTAATTTTTAATATAAATAATTATATTAACGTTAATTTTTGAGATTAAGTTTTCGTTATTTAATAAAATCGAATTTGGATTACTATATACGTAATATTCGTCAAATAATATATTGCTTTTTTTTTTGTAAAGTAAATATTAAATTAATTATATATATTAGCTATTCCGGGAATTACAGCTTTTGTTTACCTTTAATATTTTTAAAGTTAGTCCTTAAGTATTTATATTAATTATCGTTAGTAAATCTTTTACTATTTTTTAAGTAATAATTATTTTTCGCGCGAGTTTTTATAATTTTTATAATTTTTTAATTACTAGCGTAAAAATCCTTCTTGTTTTTATCGTTTTCGTACTTTTTCTTAGGATAATTTTTTAATTTCCGCTTATACTTATCGCATTTCTTTACTTAAACAACTTGAGAAATTGGTTTCGTCTCGTATTATAATAAAAGTTTTTCCTTATACGTTAATTGGCGATTATTTTGTAGGGTTTAAAGTTTAAAGTTTATCTTATCGCAATTTTAACCTTAAATTTACCGTATATTTTATGGTTAAATTATATCAATTTCTATAAATTTTATAATAATTCCGTAAAGGATGCTTTAATATCGTAAAGCATTACTATTAGCGTTATAACGCGATTTATTATCATTTTTTCTTTTAATATTACGAATTTATTATGTATATTATCTATCGTCGATTTTTACTACCATCGCGATATAATCGGTTAAATATTTTAGTTAATTCATTTTAAATAATCTTTTTAAAATTCCTTTTTCTAGCCGTTAAAAAATCGGGCCATTAATATTTCTAATCCTTAATTAAGCTTTGAAAAAAAATTAATTTAATTTACTGCTATAGCTAGAGGCAATCCTTTTTGTTGTAACTGTTAAATTTTAATTTCCGCGTTCGTTTTTTCGTCTACTACTTTAAATACTTTCAAAAACACTTATTCGAATTTTTTATAATCGTTATATACTTTTCTTACTTCCGGATTTTTTATTCTAAAGGTATTATAATATATTCGTTTATTACGGGCTCGGACTAAATAACGGCATAACCAAAAGGTTATTCGGCGGTAAATTTAACCCGTAAAATTAGCGTAATAAATCGCATTAAAAAATACCCGAAATATGATTAATATTAAATAAGGAATAATTATACTTTAATAAATATTTCGTTAAAAAATTTAACTTAAAAAGTTTTAATATTTCTCTTAATTTTTTTAATAAGCGCCCTTAAATAATTCGACCTATATTAGCAAAACTTTCACCAGGTATTTACTACATTTATTCTTTAAAAAATTTTAAATAACTTAAAAAATCGACCTAAGTTCCGAATTATTTCGCTCCAATTAACCGATATGTTAATTTACAAAATCTAAGCGTCGAAAATTTTCTTCCTTAATCAGAAAAAACAACTACTTCTTTTCGTCCAAATCCATATTATTTTTTTCAGGGAATTTATAAGCGGGCTATTTAATAATAAACATATTATCGAAATATTACTTAAAGTTCGACAATACTACTAAATAAAAGCTTACAACGTATAACGGCTAAATTATTTAACTAATTATTAAACTTAAACGTACGGATTTATAGTAGTAAAAATATCGTAAGAAATCGAATAATAAAGTATTAAAATAACTCAATTACGTTTCGTAATACCAAAAATATCTTAAGTAACGAAATTATATTACAAATTGTTATTATTTAACTATGGCATATTTAATATATATATCCTTATTTTCTATTACTAGCTTATTTTTACTTAACTAATAATCACTAAACAACGATTAATTGTACTCAGTCGAAATTGGCAGTATTTAGTTAATCAGCACTAATCACTAATCACGTGACTCGACCCACTAAGGCCCTGTTTCGGTCCGACTAGACCGTTTCCGGGGTCTCTCTCCTATCAGGTCGTAACACTAGCCTAGCCGTCACATTAGACCTCGCTGGCTCGTTATAGAGATAAGTTATTTAATGGGTTAATTTTAGCGCCTTGGCGTAATATATAAAAGTATATCAAAAATAGAAACGAGCTTGCAAAGGCCCAAGTTAGCTGAGGTAATGCTTACCCCGCTTTTTATACCTTATATTTATCCTTTTAACGGCCACAAGGCTTGAGCAACTAAGAACTTTAAGTCGCTGCTAGCCCGCGCGTTGCCTTAAATGGAAACGATAGCTACTAAAGCCCTTAAAGGGCTAGAGGTATTCGTTTCGGGGGAAACTGATTGGGTCAGATTTAGCAAATAAAATGAGTCTCGGTATAGCTACATAGAAATATTATAATAACTTCTTATGCCCTATTAACTCTTGAAATACAGCTAAAACTAACAGCTTGGCGCTAAGGGTAGCAACACCTAATTTCCATATCACCTTATACAAATCATGTGTAAATTCATTGCCACTTAATAATATTTAAAGTCCTTAAACCTTTTAAAAGTTTTCTGTTAGCTATATAACGTTTTGTAAGCCGTTTTAAGTAAATATCATAATAATTATTATAATATTAAAGCAACTATCTATATACTTATAGCTAATTCTTTTTAAATAACATTTTCCTCTTCTATTTTAAAAGCTTTAATTAAGTTATTATTTTTCTAATTACTTTTAAGTTATTAATTTTACATATTTTAATTAATTTAAAAACGGTAAACTACTTCTAATTAAGGCGTTAACGGAAATCATTTTCGGTTACGTAATGAAAATGGTAATGTATATTAAAAACTTCGGAAATAGTCTTATAATTTTCCGGAACGTTATTTTTTACCCTTTTTCATCTTATAAAATCGATTTTGATATATTTTTAATATCGATAAGGTTATTCTTATTACTGTTAGGGCAAATATTAATCCTATAATTCCGGAATATTTTTTATATTAAATATTCCCGTTTAAAAAAACGTTACTAAATTTGTTAAACGATATAAATAGTTATAATATAGCGGCTCGAAATATTTTACGTAATGAGATTTCCTTATTACTAAAAATCTTAAATCTTTTTTTTCCGTAATATATTTACCCGCGAATTTAACCAATTATTTCTTAAAAAGGTTATTAATAATTATATGTAAGGGTGAGAGAAAATTTGTATAACTCAGTAAACTAAGCGCGGTAGTAATTTTATAACCGCGATAAAGTTCTACAAGTTTCGGGGTTTTATAAAACGTTATTACGTTTATAATTAATAATATACTTTCGTTATTCGTATATTTCTTAAGGTTATTTACGATATTTATTATAACTTTTTAATATTATTATTTTTTTCGTTAAATATTTAAAAAAAGTTTTCTCAAAACGTTACGGAAAATATTTATAAATTTTAACATTTTCCCCCTTTTTTATTAGCCTATATAAAAAGGATTAAGGTAATTTATTCTTTTTCTTAATTATTACGATCCAATTTCGCGGTAGCGGTCCGAAAACTTTAAAGCTATAAATAAAATTATCCATATATTTAAACGGGAACGGAATTTTATTTATACTAAAGATTCGCAAACGTAAAAAGCGGTTAAATATAGAGTAAAAATCAAACTTACGAAAAAAATTAAAAGTATACTTTATTTTATTAATTAAAGCTTCCGGATACGACCGCAGTTATAATATACGTCGTATAAAATATAGAAATAGATTTACGATTTTAACCGCTTTATCCGAAAGGCACGTAACCACCTTAGTAATACGTTATCGTACGATAAAATATCGTTAAAAAAACCTTAAAACTATTTATTCGACAAATTAAATATTAATCGAAAATATATCGTTTCCTATATACGGCGTTTATATTTACAAAACTATATAACTATAGTAAGTTGCCGTTATAATTTAATTTTAAAGAATTTTAAAATAATTCCGTTTCAAATTAAGGATCCCGCGGTAACATACATCGAGGAAAATTCATAAATATAAAAAATTATTTTATTACCATAATTGAATAACAATAACAAAAACATTAAAAAATTGATAAATTTCTTAATACGTAAAAGAGCGATAACCGTTAAAAAAAGCTAATATTCCGTTTTTCGAACGCGTTAAACGAATTATTAATAGGATTAAATATATATATATAACTAAAAAAAAAAAAAATTTTTTCGCTTTTAAATAAAAGCGCTTAATATACTAAATAGGATTTATATACTTAATAATACAATTCTTAAATACCTTTGGGCGTAACTTAAAACGGCGGTAAAACGTAAAATTTACTAACTTAAAACTAAAAAATGCCATAATTGCATACGGTAATAAGAAAAAAAAATCTACATTTTAAGTTACGCTAAATATTACATACAAAACGGGCTTCTTTAAAAGCATATGGTCTTTTATTACTACGTATAATAACCCGTAGCGAAAGTCAAAGTCTAATATACGCCACAAACAGCAGCTAGGTTCTAAAGGGCTAAGCGCTGAAAATCCCTGAAAATCGCTGCTATATACAGCTAGAAGCCATTTTTAGCTTTGGCTGTATTTCGAGAGGTAATACGGTAGCTGTCAAGCGTATACGGTTATTTACAAATATATATAGCTCTGCTTTCGCCTTGCTGTTATAGAAAATTCATAGCTTTGATATAGCGAAATTAACACATTAACTCATACCTTGAGATTTCCTCCATTTTTGATTAAGTCCACCCTGTACACTTCTACGTACATTTCCTTCCTGGGTAGCCTCATTGCTTCATTTAGGATAATCTCACAAGCTGACGCACTGCTGTCGCCTCAAATTCTCAGAAGTCAAAACCTCAATTATTCCCCATTAAATCTATCTCTGTGCGCCTCGTTGATTACGTTATACTGGAACAAAATGCTGGTACGCCAAGACTAAATCATGCCACCCCGCTCTGTAGGCTCTTGATGGGGCGACTGAATGATGATACAGTGAGCAAAGCGAACATGGAGCGCAGCAACTACTACGAACGACCTGACGAGCCAAGGCCGCGGAGACGGGCACGTTCAGCCTCACCGCTAGGCTCGCAAGTACCTTTCGAGGCAAGGCTCTTTGCTGCGGCTACTAATAGAGAGACACCAACGCCACTTTTCGAGCCGGATCGCAAAGAGCCTCGAATTCGGCTGCGGATTCTCCAATACATGAATATCATTTACATGAAGAAGCTGTTAACATCTGAAGTAGCTCACATTAAGCCTAATCGTGCCGTCGAGCACGAGCAAATGTCTAATATTAGACGTCTTATGAGAGATTACAGTACGTTAAGGAATAGTGTAAGTTCACGCATAAGCGACTGACTACGGCTTAAAGTTGGTGCCGTCCGTGACCTTCAGTATATGCTCGAGCCGACGAGCCGGTTCAGCCGCACGGACAAGGTCCTCCGGGGCCTTTTCTACATCACACGGGACCCCGACAGCGCCATCCTGGAGAGCGAAGGAATTCTGGCGAACAGATGGCTCGACCGCGAAACGTTCGACGTGATTGTTCCTGAATATGCTGGATACGGGGGGTACTACGGCAACCTGGACCGGGAGCATGCGAAGGCTGAAGGCTTCTTCGGCAGGCTATTGGCTGCGGCTCTGAGCGGCCTGGCACTTATTGGACCAATCTTTATCATGAAGCTTGTCGGGGGATTGGTCGTTCAACTTGTCGTGACCTCGGCGTGTGTTTTGCTACTTGGAGGTGTTCTCTCCTTCTTGGAGGAAATGGGAAAAAAGGATGTCGTTGCTGCTACCGCGGCATACGCCGCTGTCCTTGTTGTCTTCATAGGCACGAACTCGTCGTGATAAGTCGGGTCAAATGGATGTCGAGTCAAGCTTTTTTGTTGCTTGTTGTTCCAATGTCTTGTCGGTAATGTGTGCTCTTTGAGGAAGAATTAAGACAGTTGGACAGGTGCAGAACACAATTCTCAATCAACACCAAAGACAGGAGTCAAACCATTTTACAGCAACGGAAATTGAAGGCATCAAAGAAGAGCCTAAACGTATTGTGCAGGGATCCAGAAAAGTTTTATTTCATTTTCGTTGTTGAAGCAACTTTAAACCAGGGTGGCAGAATATGGCTCCCAGACATCGCCAGCCGACCCACCACTCACATCCACAGCGTACCCTTGACCGAACCTAGCTATCCTGGCATAGCCACAGTCTGAAGTGTGGCTGAAAACCGCGTAGGAATACATTCAAGTCAATTCAATTCCACGGCACACCCACTGCACAGGTTTGCACAGGTTAAAGCGACGGAAGAACCGGCCCACTCACGAGTACGACAAGTGCTGGAGTCTACATTAACATGTCATAATTAATTATTTCAGACGATTGGCTCCCATGTACGGTATACCATTGCACGTGCTCACAATTTCTCGCCAAAATCTGCCGAAGGGGCTATTCCCGAACTTTCAGCACCAACTAATTTATTTGGCTCATCGTAATCAGGACCCCATTTTGAAGGTTGTGGCTGCGCTTGCGGCGCAGTAGCCGTAGCCATAGTTATAGCTTTCGATAAAAAACGAGCCATCCTATTTCGGCTATATTTTATTTTTCCGAGGCACCATGACAGCTGTCAGCTTCCTATAGCCTGTATGTGACCCACCTATGCCCCAAAAATTCCTGTACCCACTTGATATACCTGATTTTGTATATATTTTTTTAACGTTTATAATTAATACTAATATTAAAACAACATAATTATTACATTTTAAAATTACACAAAATGTGACGTACTATAATAATATATAAAAAATTTAATTAATTCTTAATTAGGTTAATTACTTTTTAAGTTTTTTAAGTTTTTTAACTTTTTACACTTTTACTTCCTTAAAGATATTATGTTACGGCACTAATAGTGCGGTTCCGTTTACTTAACGTAACGCTATATATACGGAGGCATATCGTACTTTTTAGATAGTTTCCTTTTCTTTCTTTTTCGTACAACAACAACATATTTTACCTAGTCCCAGAGACGTTTAACGCCGTAACAATTTGTTGTACCTTTAAAAATAAACTTTTACGGTAGCTAAGTTTCGTTTTATCTCGAATATACCGTTGTATCACTTTAACTCCGTCGTTAATATGTTATTACCTCGCTATATATTCCCTAAATATTTTAATACTAAAAAGCATTATAAATATTAATATCTTAACGCTTAAACAAGTCTAAAATAACGATATAACGCCGTTATTACGATTTACTAATTTTTAAATTTTTTTAAAAGTTTTCCCCGTTTAATTATTACTGCAATACGACTTATATATAATTTTACGCCGTTAAGGAAATTTTTCGAACTTAACGAATAACCTTTACAAAAACTTATTAACATTTCGAAAACAAATAAATCTTTTTTACGGTAAAGTATTACTAACGTAAAGTAATTATTACGAAATACGTAATAATTAATATATAAAATTTACGAATTTTGAAACTAATTTACCGCGGTATAACGGTTAATAACCGAAAATAACCAATTAAGAAAACGTTTAATAACCGCACAACGATTATTATAATAAATTACGACTTTCTATATCGTATTAATAATATTTACTAATATTTTAACGAAACTAGGCTTTAATAATTACGTACGATAAAACTTATACGCCTTATAAATTATTATTACCTAATCTTTTTTTAACTTTATTTTATTAATAATTTAACTTATTATCGATATGAGAGAAAATTAAGGTATACGTAAATTAAATCCTCTGATAATTAAAAAAACGTTATAAACGCGACAATCTAATAAGAAAAATATATTAATTAACATTTTGTAATACACTTTAAGTTTATTATAAATCGAAATACGTATTTATTATTAACGAACCGTATTATATACGCTATTTAACGATATATTACTATTTTTTAATTAAATTTATATTACCGTCAACGTATTTACATAAATCTATAAAAGTTTCCAAGTTTTAAAGTAAAATTCAACTACTTTTATTAATTTTATTACCAATTTTATTTAACTAATTAGTTAAAATCGGTAATTATCCGCTTTACGCGTTATTACCTTATAGTATAAAATTAATAAAACGTTACAAAAAATTTTTATACCGTAAATATAACGCTTAAACCCTAAAAATAATAAGACCTAAATATATTTATTTAAAAATTTATTTAATAATATAATAAACCGAGTTTTCCGTAAGCGTATCACGAAAAATATCCGGTTTAATATATCGATATCGTAATGTTAATCTAACGCATTTATAACTTTAAACCCGGAATTTATATAACTAAATGCCGTATTAATTAATAAAAGTAACTTTCGTAATTTATTAAATAAGAAAAAACGATAGCACCGACGTAAAATAAATTTTTACATATATTATAAAAAAAGAGATATTATTTTTTTATATACCTTAACCGGCGCTTATAATTTGGCAATATTAATAATATAATTATTTTACGATAACGAAACGATAATACCGCGGGGTAAAAAAAAACCTTTAAAATGAATAATAATTAAAAACGCTTATCGAATTATCAAAATAATAATGAGTTTAACTTATATATACGTTTTATAAATTATAATTTTTTTTCCTAGTTTAAATATAATTTAACGACGGTAATATATTACTGGCGCGGTTTATAATAAACTACGGTTATTCGTTTATAAAATTCGTTAATAAAAATTTCGCGCGTAAAAAGATTTTTTTTTTACTTTATTTTTTAACTTCGTTAATTTCAGTTAACAAATAATATAATCGCGAGTTTTATTAATATTACGTATAAGGTACGATTTCGTATAAGTTTTATTATAAAAGAAATTATATTATACCGACAAGATTTAAACGGTTCTAATATTATCCTTAATTTATTTTAGTTTCGAAAATATAACCTTAACATTAATTATATAGTTAAAATTATACGTATTAATTATTAAACGTTATCGGAATTTTTTACGTTACCTTTTTTATTAACTTTTTACTTAATCTTATATAATTACCTTTTACTTATTACGTGAATAACGTTTTAATAAAAATACGGTTATTTCGCGTAATTAATTTTTTAGCGCTTTATAAAATAAAAAAATATTTTAGTTAATTTTATACCTTTAACCAAGTTTAAAACTTTTACGAACGTTTTACGCAAAGTTACGGCAATATAAACTTAAAGTCTTTTCGCTAATAAGGTAATATTATTAATCTTTAGCGTAATTTTTCGTAATATCTTTATTTAAGATAATACCATCAACCTTGCCACCATGTTACTACGGTTACAAACCTTTTACGATTAAATTCTAAAAATATTTTAATTACGCCGTATTACCAAAAACATATATATAAAAATATTTAAACGGTAAATTACTTATAACTATAACCGAAATCTTAAAAAAGTTATTGCTAAAATATTACGATTTTACGTAAACGTTTATTTTTCGTAACGTTAACGAATTACCGCCGTATTAACTTTTCGATTATAAAATCGAATTACTTCTAAATTAAATATTATTATATAACCGCGCGCGGGCTATATTATTATATAAATTGCTAGTTATACGAAAATATATAAATAGTTATTTAATAAAAGTTTATTTATTTTAATAATTTTTTTGCGGCCGTTTTTATTTTATTTGCAAAAAAATTAAAGGGCGGAATTTATATTTATATAAATTATTACGGCTTTAACAACGTTATAATACAAAATCGTTATTTTATTTCCTTATTTCGTAAAACTTTAAACGTTTTTTACTTGTAGCGGATATTTACGAAATTCGATATTGTTACGGTATTTAACCGCTTACGTATTACTTCCAGGGATAAATAAAAAAAATTTTATAACTTAATTTAGTTTATTTAAATATTTATTACAAATTTCGGTATAATAAGCGCCTTAAACATATTGTAATATTGTATGAATTATACTTTATTTAATTTTTTGGATAAATATGTTACGGTTTATTTTAACGATATTTTAATTTATAACAAAAGTAAAAAAAATATATATAAAAGAAATATATATATATATATATATATAATAATAATAATAATAATAATAATAATAAGAAAATAAAAAAAATTCTATACGCGAAATTATACGATAATTTGCTAACGTAAGTTTAATAATAAATATCCGTAAATACGAATTTTATACTACGAAAATACGTTATGTAAATTTAATTATTTTTATTAATGGTATCGTTATAAACCTTAATAAGGTAAAAATTATTTAATAATAAAAAATCCCCGGAACGTTACGGCAATTATTACGTTTTTTTGGTTTCGCCAATTTTGACTAACGTTTTATAAAAAAAAAGTTTTAATTGTAGAACCGTTAATTATTTTAATAAAAAAAACTAAATAAACCGGTTTTTTAACTGATAACGTTATGATAGCGTTTCGGCGTTTTAAGGATATTTTTATTATAATGTTAATTTTGTCGTATTACGACTTATGACGTAAAATAGTTTTAAAAATTGATATTTCCGATTAAATATCAGGGGGAATATTTTTATATTACGATTCGTAAGGTATTTTATAATTAATCTTTCTTTTTAGCTAAATATAATTTTAAAAAATATAATTACGAAATTTATAATAGAAAATTATTAGTTTTTATTAAATTTTTCAAAAATGGCGTTTGAAGTTATAAAAAAACGAAAAGCTTATATAAATTATTACTAATTATAAAACCTTTTAGTATTTGGTTATTATAAAGTTATTAAATTAATATTAAATCCGATAATTTAAATTTTGTAACGATTTTCGATTTGAAATAATTTATAAGTTAAATAAAATTACGGTCCTAAACGTCTTTTTACGTTAATTCGGCGTTTAACTAACGTATTATTACGATACTACCGACGATAAAGTAACGTACCGCTTTAAAATAATACTTTTACTTAAATAATGGAAAACCTTTTTTAAAATATACGTTATAAATATTAACGAACTAATAAACGTATTAACTAATAATGTATATAAGTTGTTATCCTTAATTAATAATATTTAAATAGTATTAACGAATTTAACATATAAACGATTTAAATAAAATATTCGTAAAAAGGTTAAAGTTATAAAAGCCGATTATAAGGCGGTATAAAAACGTATTTATATTAAAAATAAATTATTTATACTTAATAATAAAACCTCAAAATTGTATATTTTATATTATAATTATAACATTACGCTTACGGAATATTTTATATGTTATAAAATATATAATTTATTACGGCGAAATTATTATTAATTACGTTTATTTCGGAACGTAATTACTTTTATGTAAAGCTATTACTTTTATTATCGTAGTAAAGTATTTAAACTTGCGTTAATCGGGTTTTTTAACTTTTTACCAATTTCGTTTCGTTTATAAAACAATATATTCGTAAATTATATTAACTTTTAATCTTTTTACGAAAAATTAAGACGTATGTATAAGTACGTTTTTATAATAATTAATAAATTTACGAAAATACGTTATTTTACTACCGTTACAAATATATCGGTAATTATTTTTATTAACGCCTTTTTTAACGTATACTGTTAATATAATATCTTAATTATAATTATAATAAACCGCAATATGTAATTTATTTTAATTTTTTGAAAAAAGCTAAATTGTTGTTGTAATATTACGTTCCTTATTTTAATAACGTATTACCCGTAAATCGACGGCTAAACGGAAATCCTTAATATAATAATAAAATAATATTTACAAAATTACTCTTCGTTTTATTAAAACAATTAAGTAATTTAGTTTTTTAACTAAATTCGTTAATAATAATTATATATCCAAAATTATTAACGTTTCGCCTTTTTTGTTAATTATAGCTTTTATTTTATTATGGATACGGAATTATACCGCCCATTTATAACTTTTAAATTACTTACATATTAAAAAAAATTATATTAAAGCGATAAATTACGCAAATCGGTTAAAGCGAATTGTTAAAAATGTTAAAACGTTAATAATAAAAGCGTAAAATTATATTACCGAATAAATTAATTAATACCGTATTAACGCTAATACGTTTATAAAAAACCGCGTATAGGTTAATACGAAATACATAAAACCGAGTAAGTTTAATAATAAATTAAATTATAAATAAATAAATTTTGTCGTTATTATAAAAGTATATGTTCGCGCCGTAACCGTAAAGTTACCAACTTAATACGGGTTATTCCCAGTTTTTTAAATTTTTTTAATTTAATATTATTAATAAGTTTTTTTAAGCTAAAAGGTAATAAACAGGGAATGGGATATACGTATAAAAGGCGTTATCGTTACGAATAGAGATAACCCAGAAAAAGCTAAATAGTATTTTAAAAAAATCCTTAATTTTAAAAATACTAGGTATAGTTTTTAATAAAGAGTTAAATGGTTATACTCGTATTGGCCTATCTAGAAACCGGTTACGAATTTTTAAGGGTACGATTTAAATATAATTAAATTTTATAAAAATAATTTTAATAAATTTAATTTATTTAGCTGGTTTTAAGTATTATTAAAATGTTAACGAAAAATAATACGAAACGTACGGAAGAAAGTAGAGAAGATTTTATTAAGCCGACGTCGCGGTAATATTACGGTAATAACTATATTATATTAAAAATTAAAAATAAAATAAAATATAAGTTTTAAAATATTATAAATTACGGAATTATAAAAGCAAGTAATTAAATCACGGCCCGTTATTATAATAACTATATAACAATATTAAATTTAATTTTAAAAAAAAGATTACGGCGTTATAATAACTATACGGTAATTAAAAATCGTCGAAATTTAAGAGGAACGTCGTAATATCAACGGCCGCCTAGGCGGTATTTAAGGTAGTAAAAATCGCAACATTTATTTCGTTACAAATAACGCGTTTAATTAATATTTATAATTAATATTTTTTATTACCGGCGACTAGGCAGTATTTAATTTCCGCTTTTTAAACGGTAATTTGAGCGTTATTTTATTACTATAAAATTAATATCGCGTTATTATAACGTTAATATATTAATATATTTACGGCGTTACCTGCGAAATAAGGATAGTAAATTTGTATTAAGGCCTGATAAACGGCGATTTACTTAAGGTAATTAATTTAATTTTTTAGTAAATAACGTTAAAAACGTAATTATACTTTAACGATAAAATTAAATTCCTTTTTCGCACCCGTTATATCGAAAACGATATGGTAATTATTTTTTGCCGTTTTAAAGGCGGTATAAAAACGAAATACCGCTTTATAAATTTCCTCGTAAATATTTTCCGCGTATTCGTATATCGCGTTGCCGTTAACGTCTAGAATGATAACGCTGTTAGTATTACGGTTTATATTAAAATAATATTTAATTTAATTGAATGAAACCTTTAAGTTTAAAATTTTATTTCATATATTTTCTGTTAATTACGTATCGAAAAATTAATAAAATAATAATATTATAAGAACGTAACGTTTATATTATAACGTATATAATATATTAGTTAATAAACTTTCTGGTATTTAAAATAAAAAAATATATTTCGTTATTATGGTAAAGGTGAAAAAGTAATAAAATATACCTAAATCGTTAATATCCAAGTTATAATTAAAGATAATATTACGGAAATAATTTATATAAGGCCGTTTAACGCGAATAAACGTAACGTAGGTAATATGCGGTTAAAGAAATATTATAACGGTAATAAAGAATAATTATTAAATAAAGTTTAAGGACGTAAAAAAGGTAACGAAAAACGGGTACATAATAAGCGAAGTAGTATTATAATAATACTATTATAACGTATTTGAGAAAGGAAAATTATAAAAGGGTATTTAGTATTTATACCGTAAATGCGGGAAAACCGGAAACGTGGTAAAGTTTAATCGAATTAAAGTTATTCCGTATGACAATATTATTATTTTCGTATAGAAATTAATATTATATACTTTTTTTTTACGGTAACCCCGTTACCCTATTATTATCGCGGCCTTATTTCGATTATATTTCGTATACGCCTTATTATTATACCGGCGTATTATAAATATTTAACGTATTATTAATTAACTAAAATTCAAATCCGGAAAATAGTATTTATAATTTTTTGATTTTAGGTATTTAGGGATAATTGCTTTAAAAAAAGAAAGTTATTATTACGGCATTAATAGTGCGGTTCCGCTTACTTAACGTAACGTTATATATACGAAGGCATTTCGAGCCTTTTAAATAATTTCCTTCTTTTCTTCTTCGTGTAATAACAAGATACTTTACTCAGACTCAGAGACGTTTAGCGTTGTAACATATTGTTAATATTATAATAATCGTCAATTTTAACGTTAAGGGTTTTATTTTGAGCTTTATTAGCGCGTTGCCATTTCGTAACGCGCGTTACTTATTAATCCCTTATATCCCGTTAACGTTGTAATATAACAAGGACGGTATCGTAAATAAATTATGAAATTGTTAATCCTTCGCATTATAATTATAATTACTATAATCCTTTACATTTCGCCTACGAAAAACCGCTTTTCTTTATTTATAAAAACTTTTTTAAGCTGCTTAAAATAATTTCTCTTTTTATAACTTTTAAACTTTTCCGTCATTATACGGCTACCCTTCATAGGATTCGTTCTTATTCAAATCGATAATAATATGTTTCTATTACGAGGGATAACGGCGTATAAAAGGATAAAGCTATTATTTACTATAATAACGCATTAAGACTTAAAGAAGAGCAACGGCGTTATTCTAAAGTCGTTTATAAAGTTATTAAATATAAGGTTTTTTAATTATTAATAAGGGCTTTTTATAACGGCTAGATTAGTTAACTAATTATTAAACTTAAACGTACGGGTTTATATTAACAAAGGTATTATATTATTTAAATAATAAAGAAATAACTTAAATACGTCTCGTAATAATAAAAATTATATAAGTAATCGAATTAGATTACAAGCTATCACTATTTATATTACGGAACCTAAAGTAATTTTATATAATATAAAAAATACTGCTATTCTTATATATTTCGTAAATGTTGTAAAATTTTAATAATCTAGTTACGTTTCTGTACGCTTTATCTGTTTTATCTGTTGTTAAGCATGCTAAACGTGTTAGGTTATTATGCGATCTCCTTTTTTTTAAAAAGTTTTATCCTAATAATTACTTAGTAAATATTTTCACGCAAAATATTCTTTCGTATTAAAAAATATGCTAAACCCTTTTCTAAAGTCAAAACCGCTTAACGCGATTTTTTATTAATTATTATATTATCCGCTAATTTTCGTTAAATAATACCTTATTCATACTGCGAAGGTTAAAAACTTAATTGCAAACTATCCGAGAAGGATTCTTTTTAATATTTCTTTTATATATAAAATAACTAATCTAATTATAATGTCTTTAATCTTAATTCTAAGCAGTTACAGCGTATGGTTACTTAGCACCGAAAACTTAAACTGAAGCTCGAAGTTATTAAAAAAAAGCAGATTAGGTTAATGCCCGCCTATGGCAATTTCGTAAATAAAAAAGATATAGTATAAAAAATAATAAAGACCGTTTCTCGTAATATCGATAAGCTGGAGGAACTTAAAGAATTAAAACGTAAAAAGCTAAAACGCGCAAAAATGTCAAATCCCGTTATTTTAACTAACTGGTTAAGAGTTGACATTACCAACTAATTGGTTAATAACGCCGATTAGAATGCTTTTAACCTTAGAAATTTCGGTGGTATTAGTAAAAGTTCTATAATAGCCGCTAGATATTTATAAGATTTCTCGTAAGTTCCCAGGTGTTTTTAAAGCCTGAGTAATCTTTCTACTTAACTAGATACTGAGTAAGTCCGTCGACTTTTCTTATATTAAAAACTTTTCCGCCTTATATACCTATTCGTCTTCCACCTCCATATCGTCTTATTTGGTACGTACTTTAATAATGTCCGTTACTAACTTAAGTAAAGATATAAAAAGCTGGATAGAATCTAACCCTAAGTAATAACTTTAACTAGTAATTATTTTCTAAAATTTTTTAAATAATTTTATATAATCCGATATACTTAAAATCGAGGTTTTAACTTAGGCGTTTTATTTTATTATTTTTAATAGCTAAATAAATTATCTTCTTTTTTTTAAAAAAAAGTTAATTTTTCACCGTTTTTAGATATAGTATGTTATAATATCTTTTTTTTAATTATATACGAATTAGAGCTTTGTTTCCTTTAAATATATAACTATATAAATTGTTTTAACGTTTAATATATTTTCTTTTTATATTTTTATTGTAAACTTTTAATGTAAAACTAAATTTAGTTATTAATAAAATCATTTTAATACTTTTATAATAAGTGGTATTATAAGTTAGTTCAATTGTTAATAATTTCTTAACTTAATTATTTTTATTATAGTTAACGTAATATTATAAATACCTTTTTAAGATTTGGTTTATTATTTAATTTATTCGCCGTTTTACAGTCGAAATATACTAAATAACTTATAAATTAAAATAATTTATATTATTCTCACTTGATTAAAACTAAAGATTAACGTCGTATTTTTATCTAAAATAATTTCGTAAAGTAATCCCTATATGTTAAAACTATTTTTAAAAAAGATATACGCTATATATTTAGTATTAATATTATCGTTATACGGTAGTATATAAGAAAACTTCGTAAATGACGATTACGAAAACATTATCGTAATATATATCCGTAATTAAGTTTTTAAACAAAAAAGTTTAATAATAAAATTTATCCTAATAAAATCTTATAGTCGCTTATAATTAGTAATAGTTATAACTTTTAATATAACTTATATTGTCGTATTTTTATTTTAATGTAAACGTCATATTAACGTAAAATCTTTTTATATTATACTTTTTATTTCAAGAAAATAGAAATTATATTTAAAACATTTTAACGTTTTATACATTCTTAAGTATTTATATAATTCATATTCGTATATCTCTTATACTAGATATTTTTAATATTTTTTAAGAACTTATATCTTATGTATTTATTTTAGTAAATTATCGTTATACGCGTTAATTCTTTAATATATATCTATAGGTATTACCCGTATTATAGTAACTTATCTTAAGCGTAAATATTTTCTAGTGTTTTGTTAAATATTATATAACTAATCTTAATTAGATTTTTTTTTCGACATCTACTTATTTATTAAAAATATCGACTTTATCGATTTTCGAACTTTTCTAATATATAATAAAAAAGTTCTATTCTGCTAATATTTTTATGTAAGGAAATTATCGTATTATAAATTTTTTTAGTCATAGTAAGCCGGATAAAATTTTTATAATACGTATAAACCTTAACCTAATATTAATTATCTTTAAGAAAATATTTAAACTCACGAAATATTATAATAACTATAAATCTCTTCGGAAATAGCGCAACGGATTTTAAGGCCTTATAATTTATATTAAAAAAAAGAATAAATCGTAACCCGTCTCAATTATTACATTATTTAATTATTACGCTTAAAGCGTAATTTAGCGCATCGGTTTTTAGCTTTGTTAAGCGATTTAGGTCGTATATAATTAATATTAACCAGCTAGTAACAATCTTCTTATTTTATTAAAAAGGTTATTTTTTATAACATTTTCTAAAACTTTTCTTTTTCGACTAAGTTCTATTAAAAGTAGAATTATTCTGCTAAACTTTCTAATAAAATTTCGATAATAATTAATAACTTTCAAAACGGTTTATACTTTTTTAATTATAATAAGTGCTACCTATTTTCGTACTGTTATAATTTTCCTAAGATTTATTTTGACATATTTGAAATAAATAATAAGGCTTAAGTATTCGATCTTTTATATATAGACTATTTCTTTTTATATTAATTAATAAATTAACGTTTTATAATACTTTTAAAATCTTATAAATGTATTTTTCGTATAACTCTTTCGTTTTTAAAAAATAAGAATATTATCGAGGTAGTATATTATAAAGAGATCTAAGTATTCCCCTAGAACATTATTAACTATCCGTTAAAAACTGGTAGACGCGTTAGTAAATTTTATAAAAGTATCCAGGTATTTGTATAAGTCGTACTTAATTTTAAAAATTATTTTTTATTTATAACCTTTCTGAATTTTAATAACGCTATAACCCTCTTTAAAATCGAAATCAGCAAACCATTAAGCTTTATAAAAACGGTTCTTTATTTCGTTATTTAAAAGAAATAACATTCGATTTTTAATAGTAATATATTAAACTTCTAGTAATTTATAATTAATACTAATTTCCTACTTTTTTTAGGTACGAAGAATATAAGATATCTAACTAATAATGTCGAAAATCGAATCTATCCTTTTTATCAATATCTTTTAAATAATCTTAAATATATAGAGTTTTATTTTATTAAAATTATACATAAGATAAAACTTAATTAAAACTCCGTTTTTAAGAACAATCTTATAATCCTATTCGCTATAATCGACTACTTTTATTTCAAACTGATTTCCGAAATAAGCGCTTATATTTATATTATTATAGCAATATATTAATTAAGTTTTTTAATTGCTTGAATGCCGATTTTATTAAATAGTTATTTAATTATTATAGCTTCGCTTTAATAATAGACATAATACGTTATTTCTTTTTATAATACCTCTTTCTCTTTTTATATCGTATTTCTTTAAGTGGTAAGATTTTTATTATATCTTTATGCCGGTATTTGTCGTTAATTTCGATTAAATGTTAAAATCTTTATCCTTTTTTATACTTATCGTTAAATTATAAACGAACTTTACCTAAGGTATTTATACGTTTCGTAAAAATAAAAAAGGTTTCCCTTTAACCAGTCCTATCCCTTTAACCAGCTTTTTACTACAGCAATTTCGTCGACGTTTTTTCAACTCGTTTTCGCGTATAAATAATTATATTATCATTAATTTCTCAGGTTATGTTCTTATTATTTAGCTAAATCGAATCCTTATCTTTTTTTTATATAAAAAGCGTTAAACGATATACTTTTCATTTTCCTCGTAAACTATATATTAAAATCGTATATAATTCATTACGTAAAATTTATTATAACTATTAATTTCCTCATATAAATTAATTTTCTTTTATTCTTAATAATTATATAATCACTTTTTAGTTATCTATATTATTTATTGTTATACCTATTTCTACTATATTTAAGAACTTGTTAATAAGTTCTTTCTAGTCTTTATAATTTTATACTTATTAATATAAGGCTTTTTATCGGTTTCGTTATTTTTATACTTTTACTTAAAATAAGCTTTTAACTTCTCTATATCCTCGCTATATTTTTACCTAGGACAATCTAAAAAAGCTCGCTTCTCGTTATAATATAACGAAAATCTTTCCTTAACTATTTTGGAATTATCCTATAAGTACTAAGGTTTAAGGTTTATTTTATCGAGGTTTTCAAGGTTTTTTAAAATAAGGTACTTTATACCCTATTTTGCTACAGTTCTAGCATCTAATATAACGCGTATCTCGTTATTAAATAATCTGGACTTTCATAGGTACAGGTTCCGTTTCATAAAATATATTGCCTTTTCGGAAAGTATTAGTATTTATTAAATATCTAAGCTTAGTATTACTCCGGGTATTTACTTTTAAAATGAATCGTTTAATTCGAACCATTTTATTTTTAACGTCGTCTTTAAGTTTTTTATAAAATATATTTATTAAAACTTATTTTTCTTTATTTTCCTATCCGGCCATTACGACCAAGGTTTTAAAAGTAATAACGTATTTAAACGCTAATTCTTTTTACTTTAAATCGAAAGTCTTTTAAGTTGCTAATCTTTTTTTTGTTCAAAATACTCAAATTTAAACGAATCTTATATTCGAAATTGCTATACAAATAAGAAATTTCTTTAATTAATTTGTTTCGATTATTTTCGACTCTTTATTAATAATTTTCTTATAATAAGTTTAAACTAATTAGTTACATCTTTAATAAAGCATACTTCTATAGTAAAAGTTTAATTTAAAACGTTATTAACATTTAAAAAACGTAAGTAACCGCGTACTTAAGTAAGAAAATTTGTGGGTTTCTTTTTCCGTTTTAAGGTTCCGGCTTTTTGACATTTATTCTAGTAGTAACCGTTAATATAAGTAAAGCACCTTCTAATTAATTAATAAATCGTTAAACTTTTCTTTTCAACTTGTAGATATCAGCTTAAAACTGTTAAATAAGAGTTTCCTAAGAACTAGTTAACATTTTAATAATATTAAATATTACTTAAAATTTAGCAGTATTATTATATAAAAATTCATAATGTATAACGGCTAAATTAATTAACTAACTATTAAACCTAAACATACAGGTTTATGTTAATAACAGTATCGTATTATATATGTAATAATAATATAACTTAATTACGTTTCTTAATACAAAAATAATTTAAATAACGAAGTTATATTTCAAGCTAGCGCTAACTAAATATTAAAACGATTAGAATTATGTATAATATAACAGCTATTACTATTTGTTTAAATCTTTTAAATTTCGCAAGATCCTAACGATCCTATATCTCGTAGATTTCGCAAAATCCTAATAATCCTGTATCTCGTGGATCTCGCAAGATCCCATTGATCCTGTTACGTTACCTTGCGCTTTATTCGTCTTGACCGTTCCTGGACATGCCAAGCGTGTTGGGTCATGACACTAAGGCGGCCCAAAAATGGGACACCACCTCTGCTGGAGGGATGGGAACCCCCTTTCCCTCGGCGGCCTAGAGTGTTGTCCAGAGTCTGAGATCCCACCCTAGAATTAATTAAGCTACCTTTGCATTCCGCTACGTCGATGGGCAAAAAGTTCTCTGCAAATGTCCAAAATTCCCTCGTTCTGTGTTACAGCAAGTGACTATGCATGCATTCTGAGGACTCGGCCTCGTCCTCTCCGATGCCTAATGGTTTGAATCAGTTTCAGCCTGTAGAGGCCTTCAGTCAATCCTAATTTTCAACCATTGGGCCAGTCTTCAAACGATGCCTCGGTCGCGGCCCGTCCTGTGTGGGCACGCCATCAGGATTATCCCTTGTGTGCACCCGTACTTCGAAGGCGGTACTTTGGACCTTATCCTGCGAGTAACCCCGCAGCGGGAAATGCCCACGCACTTCTAGGTGATTTTGGCAGTTGGCGCAGCCCACCGTGTGCCACCGCGACAGGACCGGCATAACCCCAATGAGCATCGGCGGATTGACGTTGGACGAGAAAGCCCATGCCGACACTGCGAAGGAGCCGGAGATGGCGGCACGGTTGATGCCACCGACGCTGAGGTGGGCGTGCCGAGCAGCAGGGCTGGTTAGGTCGTTGGGCAGTGTCATACGGCCGGGGTACGCGTAGCCTAACTTATGAATGTTGATTACGTCCTGAGAGGTGAAGGTTAGGTTTAGACTCGAACCGGGAATATCCTTAACTGTTCAGGCTTGCTTACCTTGGACGTGACGGCCGTCCTCTTCTTACCCGACCTGATGCCCAGATCCCTCTTGGTGAAGGGTGCCAGTGCTGTATCGAGGGAGAGCCAGGTACCGCCGGCGATGCCGGGCGTCGGACCTTGGGCGTCCACGGAATTCGTGCCGGGATAGCCGGCGATGATTCCGCCGAGATCGTTCTGCCGATCATGACAGTTCTGCCACCACCAGAACATCCTGTCAACGAAGCAGTGATGGAAGAAGAAGATGGGATCGAACGATGCTGTCTCGTTCTCGCCCATGTCGCCGTTGGCGTCAGGAACGAAGCTGGCATCCTGAGCGGGAATCTGAATGCCGCCAACCGCTAGGTGAATCGCGTTGTGCGGCGACTCAATAGGATAAATGACTGCGAAGCCAGCCTCGTCTCCGTGTTCCTCGTTCCAGCGGTCTGCAGAGCTGGTGTTGGAGTATACGGTGTAGTTCGGGGCTCGCAAGGACTCGAGGTAGTGGTTTCTGGTGCCGACATTGATTATCACCCGACCGTTACTCGTCCGGTATACCGGGCCGGTAAGCCATGTTTTCACGTTATCTTTAAGAAGTTGGCCCGTCGTTTGAGGCCCGAGCCTATTCATGAGCAAATTGTGCGCGGTCGTAACCGAGTTGTCGTTTGGTCCGACCAGGCCAGAATAGGGATAACGAACAGTCTGGTAATAAATGGGTTTGGTGTAATCCGCATCTGGAAAAGAACCTCGGGCGTCCACTATCCCCCTCTGGAAAGTGTACGAGTAAAGAGGATTCGGGATAGGGTCCCTGCCAGCGTATTCATCAGACCTCCAAGCATATGTCGGTTCCAAGAAAATTGACGGGATATCCCTAGGTTCCCCGGTTGGTAATGTGGCGAGTTCGTCCCAGTAAGCCATCATGACTCCAGGAACTTGCCTCTGGAGGGCTTTCTCCAGCCGAAGGACATAGGCGCGGTGCCAAGTGGGGAAGAGGATGTTGCCATGGTTGCAATATCCACCCCACCACTGAGCGTTTGAGTAACCCGCACCACGAAATGGCTCGCCGTGAAATCCAGCGATCTTGAAGAAGGAGTTGTCGTCGTCTGGATCCAAGTTCTGGATAGCATGGAAGGCCCAGATGAGGTTGTCCATCTCCAAGTTAGTCAGTGTCTCAATGTCGTTTCGGTACCTGGTTCCATCGGGTGGCGCGGGGACCTCGCGTTGAGGGTCAGCCATGATGAAAGAGCTAGGCCCGAACGATATTTGGAGGCCGAAGAGGTAAGGATCGAGTAATTCCAGAGAAAATCTGCGTAATCGGTAAAATTGTAGCTTCGAGGGCGAACGAGGTTGCCTGTGAATTGTGAGAGCAAGCTGTCAGGTTGCCCATCTTATATTGTTACTCATATCCGCTTCCGCCGCTCTTAGGCAACATATCTGCCGGTTTAATCTTGATCTATTTCCGGACCCTCGCCTACCTTACTCCATAGATGCCTAAGTGGTGTTACACTGCTTTTTTTTGTGTGTGTGTGTTGCTAGACGGTAAACGAGACGGACGGTTGCACCAGATAGATGGCCCGGTTGGTCAGGAGTTAAGCGGTGGATGTCGGGTGAGGCACTTCGAGATCGAGGCAGCCGAGACGGCATCGCTCCCTTTTAGCCCTGCCATCAACAGACAGCCTGAACGAGGCGTGCTGAGGCATCCTTTCCTTCCGCCCGCATCCTGCCCCGAGCGGGGTTGCCCCGATTAAGTTCATAGACCACCAATGGCGCGGGACAGGGTAGCACAAGGGCTCGCCGGAAGAGCTGAAGGCTGAGAGCCGAGACCATGCAGCTGTGTCCCAAGGAATAAGTTGAGATTGCGTAGGGCCGACTTATGAGGCACGTTTGGTGTGTCGCCTTCGCTATAGGTCTTTCCCCCTAGACACATTAAGAAATCGCCCGCGCCAGGCGCATCAACGGGAGAAAATTCGGGACCGGAGGCGGGGTTTGGGTTCTAGAATCTCGAAATCATTTCAAACCTAACAATTTCAGCAGATTCTGGCAATCCCCAATCCCAACATTGGTGGGATAAGTATGCGATGTTACCCAACATCATCACGTTTGGGAGTGCATGTATTAACACAACTTTCGCCCGTTGGTGTAGTTTAACGGCGGGTACTGAAATTCCCACAAGACACAACGCCCTCAATCATTCTCCACGAGTGGTCTGGCGGCCGCGCCGGAACTCAACGACGTACAAGCCAGGCGTCTGGTCCACGCCGCAGTCGATGCTACTGTTGCTAACAACGCGCCCATGTCATTCATTCGGGCCAGAACCAATGAAGCGAACCGGAGCTGGCGTCCTAGGCGAGCGAGGCGTCTTGACAGCCGGATTCTTGATCCGCCTAGCCAGCTCATGGTACGCCGCCTCTGGCGTGGTGCAGAAGCAACTTTTGAAGATGGTGTGCCGACGAAGATGGCGTCCCTGCAGATATCTGTATCTGCCGGTGAGGAGATATTGGGCACTAGCGCCTCGATGATTCTCGAATGAGTGGTTCGGGCGACGACATGTAGCAAGTGTAATGACTTGACTCTGGCTCCTGCAACATAGCAGGGCTCATGGACCGTGACGGACCAATCGCTTGCGGGACCAATGGGAGGAGGGGATCACGTCAGATATAGGGGACATCAGTTGTACTGTGTCAAGTGGCTAGTTGCGTATGCTATCGCACGCGTACTTCTTTTAAGTAGCTTAGCCACGAAACATATATATTCCGATCAGAGGAAGCTTTCCGTATATGGGTTATCTTACTAAAATCAGGCCCTATTTTGAGGTTATGGCTGCGCCTGCGACGCAGCTATGGCTAGCGCTATACAAATGCCTTTATAATGTTAGCACGTATTATTATTAAGCCTGTTAAAAATCGTTTTTATCTTGATATTGTCAATAACGAAAAAAAATTTAATAGGTTAAAAAGGTATCAGAAACGTTCGATAATACTTATATTAAGGTTAAAATCAACACTAACGTTATTAAACAAAAGGTATAAAAGAACTATAAAAGGAAGTTATTAATAAATATATTTACTATTTATAATTTAATAAATGGTTAATAACGTAGTACACAAGCACTCCGGACGGCACAAATACTCCGGATGGTTTTTGGCATCTCGTCACAACGAATTTAATTTAATTAACTATAACGTAATAAATTAATTGAAACTAATCGGATTTTTCGTCGTTAAACGCCTTGATATCCTCCTTACAAGTACGCGTATTATATCCGAGCTTGGCGCAAACGTGTGACGGCTAGGCTAATTAACCAATTATTAAACCTAAGTCGACGGGTTTATATTGGTAAAATATTATAAGAAATTAAGTAATGAAATAATTTAATTACGTTTCGTAATATTAAAAATATTTTAGGTAACGAAGTTATATTACAAGTTATCGTTATTTAATTATATTGTAACGAATATATATATATTTTAACGGCTTATTAAATTATTTTAAATAAATTAGTAATTCGGCTTATTAGATTACTTTAAATAAGTTAGTAATCCGGCTTATTAAATTATTTTAAATTAGTTAATAATCCGGTTTACTGGATTACTTTAAATAAGTTGGTGATTTATTACGTAACTTAACCTATTTGAGTCCTATTTCGGTCCACTAAGACCGTTTCCGAGGCCTCCTCCTGTCAAGACGTAACACGATCTCCCCTTTCCATAAATCTTGCCCTCAAGATTTCCTTTTCTTGGTGAGTATCTTGTGGGGTTTATTTTTATTTTTTTTTATTTTTATTTTTTTACCATGTTTTCTCGTATGTCCAAGCGTCGGGTCTTTATGACCGTTTAGCGTATCGCCTTGGCTGATTTGATTAACGCAGAAAGTTTTGACGCGGTGCTTTGTTTTTTTTGTTCTGTACGACACTTTCCATGCAAGATATTGGCGAATGTTTTACGTTATCAAAAATACGTTCGACGTAATCGCTTTTGTGATGGTACCGGTATCCCTGTTACCATAATCAATCGTTACGCGGCGGAGGTACGGCGCTTGAAAAAAAAGAGTTGGCTGCTAAAAAGGTTTTGGCCGAATCTTTAGCGCGCCTTTCCCGTATTCGTCGGTAACGGCAATATCACTAGTTTAAGGGTGCGAAATTGGTTAACCGTATCTTATAGTTTTTAACTAAATAAGATAACAAATTTTCCTCCGTAATAGTTGGTTAAGTTTTAAAAAATTTAAATATAATCGATTAAAGTTCCGTAAATTAAAAATTACTAGTAAATATAAATTAAAACGTAATTTTTAATACTTCCGTTATAACTGGTAAAAATTTTTTAATAAACGTTAAACGTTCGTAAGATTTTTTGCGGGCTTTTACGTATTTTCGGATTTTGAGTAACTTTTTTGCTTAAATAAGTATTGGGTAAATCCGTGGATTTTTCGTATATCTAGGATTTTCTTTATTTCGTATATTTATTTATTTTTTATTTCCATATTATCTTATTTAATATATATCTTAATAATGTCCGTTATTAATTTAAATAAAGATATATAAAAAACTGGATAGAGTTTAACCTTAGGCGGAAGTTTTAATTAATAGGTATTTTTTAAGATTTTCTTAATCATTTTATATAAGCCGATATATTTAAAACCGAATTTTTGATTTAATCGTTGTATTTAGATATTTTTAATAATTAAGTAAATTATTTTTTTTCCGAAAAAGTTAATTTTTTAACCGTTTTTAATTGTAATATTTTTTTATTTGGTTGCGTACGAATTCGAATTTTATTTTTATTTCTTATTATAATTATTTAAGTTATTTTAAAGTTAAAATAATTTTAGCATTAAGTGGTTTTTTAATATTTTCTTATAAAGTTTTAGCGTAAAACCGAAATTGATTATAAACGGAATCGTTTTAATATTTTTGTAATAATTAATATAATATCGTAAATAAGTTTTAAATGTTGAATTTTGTCGTTTTATTTATTTATCCGTTTAAAATCGAAACGTATTAAATAATTTATAATTTAAGCCGATTTATGTTATTAGGTTTTGCTAAAATTTAAAAGTAAACGTAATACTTTTATTTAAAATAATTTTTTACAAAAGTCCGTAGCCGCTAAAAATGTTTTTTAAAAAAATATATATTATTTATTCAGCATTAATATTTTTATTATAAGGTAAGAAATAAGAAAATTGTATAAATGGATTAATAATTACATAAATATTATCGTAATATATATGCGTAACTGGGTTGTTTAACAAAAAAAATTTAATAATAAAATCTTTTTGTAATAAAATCTTATAGTCGTTTTGCGTTT
The DNA here is from genome assembly GCA_004155935.1 of Monosporascus sp. GIB2. Classification (NCBI taxonomy): domain Eukaryota; kingdom Fungi; phylum Ascomycota; class Sordariomycetes; order Xylariales; genus Monosporascus; species Monosporascus sp. GIB2. Next base: position 117,176 of record QJNV01000922.1, on the reverse strand, counting down.
AATAAAAGCTGTAATTTTCCGTATGGTTTATGTTTTCGTATTTTTATTTTAGTGTAAATATTGTATTAACGTTTAACTTTTTATATTATGTTTTTTATTTTCAGAAAATCGTATATGCGGTAAGAACGTTTTAGGTTTTTTTGAATCTTTAGGTGTTTATGTAATAAATGTTCGTATATTTCGCGCATTAAATCCTTTTAATATTTTTCCGGAATTTGTAATTTATTTATTTTTTAAAATAAGTTATTATTATATATTTAAATTTTTTAGTATATGTTTTAAAGTATCATTTATATCGTTGTAACTTATCGTAAACGCAAATATTTTTCGGTAATAATATTAAAAATTCTATAATTAATTTTAACCATTTTTTTCTTTAAAATTTCGTCGTTTATTGAATACGTCGGTTTTACCGTTTTTTATTCCTTTTTAGTATATAATAACGAAATTGGCGTACTATAAGTTTTTTAGTCATAATAAATCGAGTAAAATTTTTATAATCCGTGTAAGTTTTAACCTAATGTTAATTATTTTTAAGACAATATTTAAATTTGCGAAATGCTCTAATAATAATTAAAAAATTTTCGTTAAGGATAATATAACGTAATTCGGGTTTTTGCAATTTGTAAGAAAAAAAGTAACGGGATGTAATATTTTTTAATCGTTTCGTTATCCGATTGTTACGTTTAACGTATAAGTTGACCTATTTATTTTTAGTTTTATTAGGCGGTTTGGATCGTTTATAATTAGTATTAATTAATTATTAATAATTTCCTTAATTTGTTTAAAAACTATTTTCGTTTTTAGCGTTTATTAAAACTTTTCGCTTTTTTGAATAAACTTATTTAAAAATAATATTATCCGACTGAAGTTTCTAATAAACTTTCGATAGTAATTAGCGAATTTAAAGAAAATTTGTACCTTTTTAATTATAATGGGTCGTATTTAATCTCGTACCGTAGCGACTTTTTTAAGATTAATTTCGATATAATTAAAAGTAATAATATCATTTAAGTATTTAATTTTTTATATATAAAATTGGTTTTTTTCTGCTTTAACCAGTAAGTTGGCGTTTTATAACAATTATAACACCTTATATATACACATATTGTATTGCTTTTTAGTTTTTAAGAAAATAACAATATCGTCGAGGTAATATACCATAAAAATATTAAGGTATTTTCGGAGGACGTAATTAACTATACGTTAGAAAGTAATAAAAGCGTTGTTAAATTTTATCAGGGTAATAAGGTATTCGTATAGGCCGTATTTAGTCCGAAATATTGTTTTCCATTCGTAGCTTTTTTTAACCCGAATTGGGTTATATCTATTTTTAAGATCGAAAGTAATAAATTATTAAACTCCGTAAAAACGGTTTTTTATTTCGTTAATTAGGGGTAATACTATTAAGTTATTAGTAATTAATAACTAATCGTAATTTGTTATTTTCTTTTTGGTACGAATAATATAAGGTATTTAGTTGGTAATTTGGATAATCGAATTTATTTTTTTTTAAACGATTTCCTAGATATTTTCAAAGTACGTATAATTTTGCTTTGTTAAAATTGTAAATGGAGTAAAACTTAATCGATGTTTTTTCCTTAAGGATAATTTCGTAATCCTATTCGTTATATTTTGGTAATTTCGTTTTGAACTTTTTTCGGAATAACCGCTTATATTTATGATATTGTAGTAATATATTAGTTAATCCTTTTAACTTTTATAATTGTTATTATAAGTCGTTATTTAATTGTTATAATTTTGCTTTGATAATAATAATAATATGTTATATTTATGTGTAATACTTTTTTTTATCGTGTTTCTGTAGGTGGTAAGGTTTTTATCGTATCCTTTTGCCGGTATTTGTCGTTATTTTCAATCGAATATTAAGATTTTTGTTGCTTTTCTTTATATTTATCGCTGGGTTGTAAAACGAATTTTACCTGGCCAGTTTCCCAATCGATTAAAAGGTTGTACTACCGTAACCATACTTTTTTTAAGATTATATCGTAATTTTTTAGCGGTACGATATCGAAATTAATAGTTATACATCTTCTTATAGCAAAAAAATCGAAATAATTAATTTCGCGTATAATTTTCCCGTTATCGTAAAACAAAGGTTAACCTTTGCCGGTATTCGTAATGTAAAAATCCTTTTTATATTTCCATGGTAATTTAAATCGTTTAATTAACTTAAGTATAATATAATTACCTTTTAAAGCTTCGTTATCTACTATAACGGTATACCAGTATGTCCTAATTCGTATTTTCAAAATAATGAGGTTATTTTTAGCTCTTATCGTTATTAAAACCTTTTTAGGGAGCTCCTGTTAGCTCCTTAGAGTTTTACCGTCCTGCGGCTTTTTTATAAGCGGTTTTTTCTTTTTAAGTCTTATTTTTATGTTTGTAATTATTTAGTTTTTTTAGCGTAATTGCTGTATAAATCGTTATTATAATTCGATATTTTTTTTGTAATTATCCGATCTATCGTTTAAGTTGCTATATGTGGTTTCGTTATCGTTCTACTTAGATTTCGAAATTTTTAAAATGATTATTTTGTACTTTAAGTAATTCCCTACTAACGTATTTCGTTATAATGTTTTCCAGGTTAAGATATTATTTTATATTATTTTCGAATGTTCGTCGTTTATCTGGATTCGTAGTATATGCGATTTGTATTTGTAATTTGGTAATAGTTTGTTAATAATACTTTGCAACCGTGTTACGTATTAGGTTTTTTTTTGTTTAATAGTTACATTATTTAAAATAGCAGAAAGGATTTTTTTATGGGTATTGCCTTTTTGGAGGCTAGTTATACAAACTTACTTTTTAATCGATTTCCTTTTAGGAGTTAATAGTACGTAAATAACGATATTATTATTCGTTTTACTTGTTTTTTCCTATTTGGTTAAGGAAGTCGAATTTCTTTCTAGTTATACGTATAATAGATTTGTAAATAAAGCGTTCTCATACCTTATAATCTGGGTACTGTTGTCGTCGATAATAAAAAGCATGTTTTCGCTTATGCCTATTTGAAATACCAAAGTAAATATCCTCCGTTTATTTTTAGTATTTTTGTAACTATTTTTTCATTATTTAAAATAATTATGGTTATTTTTTCTTTTATTATGTCTGTGAAACGGGCGGTTTTCGTTGTTAAAATTGTTCGGATATTGCCGTATTTTTCGATTAGGAAACTTTAGAAAGTTTTCTTTTTTTTCGTATTATAGCAAAAATCTTTTTTTCGGTATTATTTATTAATCGTCCGGTAGGTATTAAGATTTACAATTTACTTTATCGAAGTTTTTTAGGTAACTTACATTTAAGGGTTTTATAATTTATCTTTCCATAATTTTAATATTTTACTTACGGATAGTTTCGTCGCTAAATATTTCCGAGTTTTATAGATATAGGTTTAGTTTTATAAGATATAATTTGTCGCCGGGGCGCGTTAATGTTAGCGTTATAACGTAATTTATTATCGTATTTTTCATTAATATTACGAATTCGCTAAACGTATTATCAATGATTAATTTTTATTACCATTACGATATAATCGGGTAAATACTCCGGTTAATTTTCTTTAAATAACTTTTCTTAGATTTTTTTTAAACCGTTAAACAACCGGGCCATTAACGCTTTTTGTTCCTAATTAAGTTTTAAAAAAAGTTGGATTAATTCGCTGCCGTAACTAGAAACAAATCCGTTTTATCGCAACTGCTAAATCTTAATTTCCGCTTTTATTTTTTCATCTATTACCTTAAAAGCTTTTAAAAATTTGTTCGAACTTTTTATAATTACTATAAACCGGTATTACCTCCGGATTTTGTTATTTTAAAAGTATTATAACATGCTTTCTTATAACAAATTCGAACTAAATAACAGCCCGGCTTAATAATCGTCTAGTAACAAATTTAATTCGTATGATTGGAATAACGAATCATACTGGAAAATATCCAAAATACGATCGATATTAAGTAAGAAATAACTATAATTTAATAGACGTTTTATTAAAAAATTTAGCCTTTAAAAGTTTTAATATTTTTTTAACTTTTGAATAAATGCTATTTAAATAAATTAACCCAGGTTGATAAAGCTTTTACCAGATAGTTATCGTATTTTAAAAAGGTCCGAATGGTTTAAAATATCGAAAAAAGTTCCGAATTACCTCGTTCGAATTGGCCGATCCATTCATTCATAAAATCCAGACGTCGAAGGATGTTTTCCTTAATTAAAAAAGGCAATTATTTTTCCTCGTCTAAGTCCATATTATTGTTTTTAGAAACCTTATAGGCAGGCTGCTTGCTGGTAAATATATCGTCGAAATATTGCTTAAAGTTTAACAGTATTATTAAATAAAAACTTATAACGTATAACGGTTAAATTAATTAACTAATTATTAAATTTAAACCGACAGGTTTATATTAACAAAGTATTATAAGAAATTAAGTAATAAAATAACTTAATTACGTTTTATAATACCGAAAATATTTTAAATAACGAAATTATATTACAAACTATCGTTATTTAATTATGTCGCAACGAATATATATATATTTTAACGGCTTATTATAGTATTTTAAATAAGTTAGTAATCCGGCTTATTAGATTACTTTAAATAAGTTAGTAATTCGGCTTATTAAATTATTTTATATAAGTTGGTAATCCGGCTTATTGGATTATTTTAAATAAGTTAGTGATCCATCACGTAACTTGACCCACTTGGGTCCTGTTTCGGTCCACTGAAACCATTTTCCGAAGCCTCCTCCTGTTAAGACGTAACAAAACGCCATATTTCCGTTCTTTCGCCTAAACCTTCTTACTACGATTACATTCGGCTACTACCAGCTGCAACTATTTACCACTACTTTTTTTCGTAGTTATAAAAATTTATATTTCCTTTCTAATAAATATCCCTCCTTTTTAAAAACGTATATTTTTAATTTTACGACGTTTATTAAAAACCTAGTTCGTTTCGCGAAAGTAACCGTTTTCTTTTTAAAAAAGCGCGGTTTTATATAAAAGGATTAGGTTACTTTTTGTTAAAAAATTAACTGATTTAACTATTTTTGTCGGCGAGCTACCTTAATAATTTCTAAATTTTCTTTATAAATAGCGTCTCCGTTAAGTCGTTTTAATAATATTCCTAGGACTTTTCCTAAGTAAGGAAATAACGGCATTAATAAAAATAAATAAAAAAACGGTCGGTATAAGTATAACTAAAACTTTTAATTCGGAAAAAACGCGATTAAAATTGAATAAAACAAAACTAATTACGGCGAATCTGGATTTAATATTATCGGTCGTCGTAATAATTTTAAACGCGTTTTAAAAACTGGGAATAAATTCTTTTTTAATATTATAAGTAGTGTAGCGTCGCATAAAACCCTTAATATATAACGAATAAACGCGTTTTAATAGATAAAAATAAGATATATCAAAAGGCTTAAATAAATAGGAAAAATAGAGGGGTATATAAATTGTAATAATATCGTGGTTAGCGCAATATTCTTTAAATTTTATCCAATAATAGCTTTCGTAACCGTCGAAGATAATGAAACGTTTCGATCTTTTCGTGCGCGTTCGAATATATTAATCGAAATATTAAACCTATTTTAAACCTAATTTATTTATCGTCTAACCGGCATCGCTCATAATAACCCTTTAATTGGGTAAAAAGAAGTTATTAGCGAACTAACAAAAAACTTAATTTTTCCCAGTAAAGATAATAATAAAGATAGGGCCTAATCTTAAAAATTTACAAATTATATTACTATAATCCATTTCCGATTTTTTTATTAAGCCTGTTTAAATTTTTTACGTTTTTTAAGATTAATAATAGCCATACCGATTACTATAAAAAGCCTGATTTCAAACTTAGTTTCGTCGAAATTATAAATATTCTTTTATAATACCGTATTTTACGTTAATAACCCGAATAAGCTCGAATTATTTACGAAATATCTCTACATTTTCGCTTAAGATCCTTTAATAATCGATCTTTTAATATAAACGCGTTTTAAGTTTTTCTTACCGTTTAACAAAATTGGATGCTTAATTAATTCCCATACGTATTACGACGCGTTAAGTAAATAATAAATTCGCTATATTTTTAATATATTAAAGCCGGATAAGAAACGCTTGCATATTTAAATTAAGAATTCGGTCGAATCGATTGCTCTTTGGTCGGCGTCAATTTTTGCAATTTAGCTATATAGATCCTATAGGCATGTGTACCGGTATATCGTTTATATAAAGTCTATTTTACGACTTTGTATATAAAACTAAATACTGTATAATTAAGTTTCGGGTCTCGCTTTTAAACCTGAACGGCTAGGTTTATTCTCGCTTCTTTTGTAAGCCGTTCCATATTTTTAATGTTAAAAAATAATCAATTAAAGTTTAGTAGTTAAAATATACCAAAAACCGTCCGAAGTACTTGTGCGTCCGGAGTGCTTATGTACTACGTTATACGTATTAGTAAATTGAAAATATTTTACTAATAATCCTAAAATATTTAATAACGCGGTTAATTATGATAATGTCGTTATTTTTAAAGATAAGTACTTATTTAATAATATTAAGTACGTTACCGGCAAATAAATCTTTATTCCATACTGCAGAAAAAGGTATTACGTTTTAAAATAAACATAAACTTAATTAAAGTTACGTATTTTTTAAAAGTTATATAATTTAAGGTATACGTAATTACGGTACGTAACCGACAAAACTGTTAGTAGGTAAAAAATTTTTTATTTAGGATTTTTAAGGAAAAACTTTTATATATTAGTATTAATAAAGTATTAAAGGCAGTTTACCTTACGATTAACCTATATAATTTCTCATTAGAATATATTAAAGTCGATTTTAATAAATTCGTTAAACTCGATAAATACATTTATATTAATGATAGAAATTAAGCGAAGAATTTTCCACATATAAAGAGGTAAGGCGGCGTATTTTTACTTACTGCAGGATATTATAACGATATTGCGAAAAGAATATAAGATACGTATTAAAAAGTTAAAAAGAACTAAAAGCGACAGTAATTAATAAAACCGTTATTAGTATTATTATTAATATTAATAAAAGAGAGTTTAATAATAAGACGTAATAAATTAATTATAATTTTTAAAAATTAATGCTTAATATTTCTTAAATAATTTTTTATTTTAAGTTAAATATTTTTAAGGTCGAAATATAATTATGTTGTATAAAACTTTAATATTTTTAATACGAAATAACATTAAGTCTTATATTATAATAAAATGTAAGGGGCTGCATATGTAAAAGCTAAGGATATAAGCTATAACAGATTTATTGAGAAATTTAAAAAGCTAAGTCTGTACCTAGCAGGAGCGCAAAAGTAGCTAGCTATATAAACAAAGATTCATCCCTGGAATCGGCCTAGCCTGATTTCCTAAAAAGGGTTTAACCCGTGATATTACCCCCTTTTTTAAATCTAATCCTTGCTTTGCGCAATTTTACTCTTAACGCCTTTTTAAAGACTTCGTTTTGAGGCGGCGATATTCGTAAATCCTAATCCAAAAGGTTTTCCCAGTTACGGAGGGTTACGTTACGTACGTTTTTAGCGCGTTGCGCGCTAGTTATTTTATTATAAGCCTTTTTTTTTGGCGATTCTTTTAACGCGTTAAACGCGTTCAGGTTTTCGACTTTTTTTAGGCCTTTTAGTACGTTTCCATTATTACCTTTTAGCGTTCGGGTAGCGAAAGCGTGGTTCCGAATGCGTTAACGTTTATAAATAGTTTGGCGGATCTTTTAAGATAATTTTTTTAAAAATGCCTCGTTTTTCTATACTTTAAGTAATATCCTTCCGTTCGGTAGCGGCGCTTATGTTAATAATTTTAGGCGTTAAATATAACGCCGATTTTCATACTTTTTATAAAATCCTTTAATTAAAAAGTGATTACGCGTAACTGCGAAAGTATAAAAACCGTTAAAAACGATATTTCCGAACCGCGGAAAAGTTATACAAATTTACTTTACGTATTAGGCCATCTTTCGTAATTTAATTAGTTTTCATTTCGGCGTTAAAACTCGAAATTAGCAGGAGGATTTTGGTTTTATCCAGTTTTCGTTTTTTCCGGCTTAAAAAAGGTTTTCGAAAACGGGAACATATTCGAACAGCGTTTAGGCGTTATGTTAACGCAATTTAGTTAGGCGTTAATTAACTTTTTATTATTTATTGGACGTTTTTAACGTAACGGCGATATATTTTAAAAAAAAACTTCGGAATTCGACTGTTTTAAGGCTTTCTGCATATATGGCAAAAACGTCGACTTTTAGAGCTGGCGGTTAAAAACTTCCCAAAAATAAAAAAGTTACATTTGCACGTTTCCGATTATAAGACCGTTTATAAGAAATTTCCCGTTTATTTTAAACTTTTACGCTTTATAATTATTATGTTTTTATAACTTACGAACTGCGCGTAAAACCTGCCGGCGAGATTATCCTTTAATTTTTATAACGAATAAGTTAATATATTTTCTACGGCGACGAATCGTTTGCAAAAAAGGAGATTTCTTAATATGTAAGAGGTTATACACGTAGAAATTAAGAATATAGGCCATAACAGGTTTATTAAGAAAACTAGAGAGCTAAATCGGTGCGTGGGAGAAGCGCAGGAGTAGCTAGCTATATATACAAAGATCCGTCCCTAAAATTGACCTAGCTTGATTCCCTAACAGGGCCTTAGCCCGTGACACGAAATATGTTAATATAGAAAACTTATATTTTTATAAAAGGTTACTTTTTCTATATTACTTTTCTTTACTTACTTTTATTATATCTATCATTTTTTATCATTTAATTCCTTTACAAAGTTATATCAGTATTACTTTTATTATTTTTATAATTCTTCGACCTTGAACAACTTGCGAATCTTTTTTTATGAAATATTTCGTTTTGTTAATTTTGCGTTTTTATTACCCGAATCGCCAGTTTCGTCTAGGCTTTTAAGTTACTAAAATTTTAAATTATCGTTTAAGTTAATAAATGTAATAACGAAACAATCGTTACGCGCCTAAGTTGAAATAACTCGAAGTAACGTATTATTATTCAAATAATCCGTATAAGTGTTATTATTTAAAACTTCAAAAGTTAGCGTTATATTTAACCTAGTATTTCAGGCTAAACCTTTATTATAAATTAGCGTTTTTAGGACTTATTCGATGTTTTTTTATTAAGCCGTTCTTATTTCCTTTAAGTCTTTTTTCTTGCTACGTTTTTAAGTTATTAATAAGGCGGTTATAAAAGCCGTCGCGTGCCCGCCATGAAGCGTTATTATTAGCGAAGGTAGCTTTTGCTTTTTTAATCCAGCGAATTTTTTTTTTTTTTCGATAGCCGATTTTTACGAGAAAATAATTTGTGATATTTCTTAGCGGAGTAATGTCAGAGTATGGCGAGATCAGAGTAAAAAGAATAATACGGATATATTAAAACTAAATTTAAAGCTTGCCTTTATTCCCTTAAAAAGGAATAGGGCCATTCGCTATATAGCAATCACCTCGCGACGACATCGTCGCAATCGCGTAATCATAATCTCTCAAATACTTAATGCCATCTTAGTAATACGTACACTTCTTTTATACTTTTTTACGCTTGTTTAAACCCTAATAAAACTCTCTCCCCCTTAGGCCTTTACCTTAAAAACTTAAATAAAATTACCTTTATTACATTATAACTAATAAGTCGTTCTGATTATAAAAAGGCGGTAACCGTATAACGAATAAAAATAAAATAATAATTAATAATAATTAACAAAAAACGTAATTCTTATAAATTTCCTTAAATAATTAATATCCTTAAAATAATTCGTAATTAAGTAACTAAGATATTAAATTCTGCCGATAAAAACTCCGTACCATTTTAGGGATACTACTTTCTAAGTATAAAAAATATACTTCCTTTTTATATTAACTATTTTTTCTTTTGTACCACATCTAAATATACCGATACGTAATTAACTATAAATTCGTAACGAACTCGGTTTTTAAAACTCGTTTTAAACCTTTTTTATATCTTCGTTATTAACTTATAATAAAACAAATTTATATTTACCTTTTAACTTTCGTTTGAACGTTTTTACAAACTTGATATACTTTCTTAAGAACCTTTTAATATATAATCTCATACACCTACTAAAAAATAAAATCGAATTTTAGAAATATGTTTTAATATATTTTCTTTAATATCGTTAATAATTCGTTTTAATACTTTTCGTAAACGTACGTACTTTCGTTACGTCGTCATTATAACCCGTACTCCGGACAATAATTACGTTATCGATAAATCTTTAAAAAATTCGAAAAAATATATTTCGTTACGTAATACTAGCAAAATTATAATTAAAATATACCTATATAGTACTATTACTTTAAAAAGTTGTAATTAATTCGTAATAACAAATTCCTGTTTTTTTTTACAATGTTATTAAGACTATCATAAAAATTTCACAAATTTTCATTAAAAATTATGCCTTTTCTAAGGCCAAAACCAAATCCGATAAAGCTAATAAAGTTACCATCTTGGCCGTTATAAGTTTTTTTCGACCTTTTTCATTAAGCTATTCTTAATACGCCGCTAAACCGAAAAAAAATTAAATCTCCGCCAACAACGTTTTCGAAACAATCTTTAATACGTGTGAAAAAAATAGGTTTTTTTCGTTACTTTATATTTAACTAGCCCACGGCTAACTTTTTACTAAATCGGTATTAATCCTTTAACGACTAATATACGCACCCTTTGTTAACGTTACCCAGGCGTTTTGCCCGGCGGTAACGATACCGTTTTAACCTTTTAAGGCCCTATTTTTTCCTTTACTTAAAAGAAATATCGCGTTCGTCCAGAATGCCCGTACCCTGTTCGATATAAATACCTAATAACTTTTATTTTTATATTTCCATTAACTTTTTAAAGAGGGAAATGTAATAAATTTACCGTAATTACTAATTAAGTTATTATTAAAATAAAAAATAAAATAAAAAATAAAATAAAAATTAATAATAATAATATTGAAATATCTTTAAAACGATTGTAAAATACTTATTATAAGATTATTACGAATTTAATTTAACTTTATTTTTCGAAATACCCGTATAAACCGTAACGGTATTATTAAAAAATGAATATTTTTAAACGTATTACCGGTAACGCCTTTTAATAAGTAATAAGTAATAATTTACGCTTTTTTTAAATTATAACCTTGTCGTTATACCGCTTTCGTTTTTAAAAATCTTTGTTTCTACTTTCAAAAGGTTTTATACGAAATAATAAACTTTTATAATAAATAATCGCAAAATTTTTAAATATTTTTTTTCGAGGTGAAAGCCTGCTTATTTTATAAGGTATTATTTATTCTTACGGTTCCCTTTATACGTTAAAACCTTTTCTATTTCTTAACGCTTTTATATTTAAATAATAAAGTTATATCTCCGTTCTTTTTTAAAATTACCTTTATTATATCATAGCTTTATTAATAATATAATGAAAATATTATAAATCTTATTATATGAAAATAAAAGCCATATCATATACGATAACTTTAAATTTATAACTTTCGTAATTTAAAAAAGTTTAATATATTTAATTAAATATTTCTTATTAAATGTTTACTAATTAATATACTTGGTAAAGATTTTTACTTATTACTTCTTTCGAAACTTTTTAGTAAAACAAGCTTTATTATAATACTTTTTATACGTATCTTAAATGTTATAAAGCTACTTTTATAACGTTTCTTTTTTCTTTTACATCGTTATAACCTTTTCTTAAATTAGTTTAATAAAGTTAAAACATTTAAATTACTGTAATATAAATATTATATTTTTAAAAATTCGTAAAATATACTTAAAAAGTGTTTTAACTAATGTCATCTTTATTATTAAGTAATAATTATTATTATATGGAAATTATATTACTAATAAATAAAATACTTAATTTATTAACTTTAAATCGTAAAACATTCGTAAATAATGCTTTAAAAAATAGTTTTAATATTTTATCTAGCCATTTATCTATAGTGTCAGCAGTTACAATAGTTAAATGTAATAGCTTAACGTAAACTCTATGTTGATGTTGAATTTAAACTAAAAACGTCTGGGCCAAGCTCACATTACATACTTAAATCTATACTTAACAAGCTTCTTCCAGATAAAAAGTATCCTAGACTACATTTTACAACCTAACTCACTAACCGTAAGTACCTTAAAGCATTAACTGCAAATACGCCCTCTTGTTTTAAGTAATTTCGGCCACTAAATACTTAAAAATAACTTATTAAATTTTAATTTATTAAGGAATTAAGCCCTTATATTAATTAATTTTAAGTGCCTTCCGACTCGTTTTATACCTATATGTTTTCGAATCCTAAGTTCGTTTCAAATCTCTCGAAATTAATCTTGTCCAATAGCTTTATAAACTTACTTACTGGGTTATTCTTATTTTTAACGTATTAAAAATAGATATTACCTTCCTATACCTCCTATTATACGTAATAATATTCTAGCCGAATATAACGTTTCCTTTAGGTTATTTAGGTTTTTATTACCTATTTTAACGTAATTATATTATCTTTTAAAATAAGAATAAAGCTTTTTGTTATAAGTTTTAACTTTATTAGGAAATTTTTAATCTTAGTTAATTCCGTTATAAATATTCCTGCCCTTACGTATTCTGTTTTAATAATACGTTTAATAATAATACCTTATACCTTTAAAAGTTTTAAAGTAAATACTCCGTTTATAAAAAATACGTAACCTATTATAGACTTAACTAATTCGCTATTTGCAAAACTTATATCCATTACTTCGAATAAAATTAAATCATTATATTTCTGGTACGGGTATTTTTGATCAAATTTCCGGTACCGACAACACAAATTTATGGTACCGGTTAAATATTACGGTAATCGCTTAATATATTCCTAATACCTTAGAGATAGATTACCTATAAATTTAATCCAACTTAACGTTATAAACGTTATATCCGGTTTGCTAATATAATTAAAGAAATCAAATTTTTCTATAAAACTTACATATTTGTAAGTATTTTCCTTATTAATTACGCCCTTATGTTTTATTACATATTGTAAGTAATTTTTAATAAATAACGCAAGTTGCTTCCGTATAATATTTAATCGCAATAACTTTAATAATTTTTAATATATTGTTATTAAATTAATTTAGTATTTTTAATAGGTGAGAAACGTACAATTAGTACGCCTAAGTATTAATCCGCATTACCTAAGTCCTTAATAAGTCCGTCCTTAACGATTCCGTTAGCCATATTTTTTAAACGCTACAAGTTAAGGCCTATAAGTAGGAAATCGTCGACGTACGAGGCGATAACGTCCTTTAATTAGTTATTACGGTAAATCGCGTTACTTAAACTTAAAAAAAAAAAATGCCGTATTTCGCTAATATCTCTTTAATTCTTTTCTATCAAATAACTCCGGTTTGCTTTAAACCGTATAAGGGGTGTATTAATTTGATAACTTTTTAAAAAATTCTACTACTTAATTTTATTTTCCGGATATACGTCGAAATACTCCTTTAATATAGGAAAATACTTTATGTAAATATTTTTCTTTAAATTATTATTAAGGGAAATAATGATAAAATCAATTTAAATTATATGCCAATTTAACGTAACCATTAAAGCTATTAAAATCCTTTAATAAATAGTTTTTATAATACTAGTTGCTATTTTATTATAATCGATATCTTTTTATTAAATAAATTCCCTAACGTAAAACGGGCCTTATATTTTTCTTGCTTTTTTATAAACGTATACTTAACGTTTACTAAATGCCCGTAACCTTATTATCTATTATAAAAAAAAGTTCTGTATTTAAAGTTTTTTTTAATTTTAGTAAAAATAGCTTTAAGCTATATCTTATATTTTAAGCCTTTTATTCCTTTCTTTAGTAATAGGCCGTCGTTTATTACAACGTATATGTAACCGTCTTTATTATTCGTATTAATTAATAATAAGTGGAAATAAAAAAAAGTACGAGTCGTAATTATTCGGGTTATAATTATTTAAATTATCGCCCTTTTAGGTTAAAACTAATTTTAACTTCCGTGTTAACTTTAAGTTTCGTCGGGGATTCTAAGGTATATAATTCGAGTACTATTTTCTTCGGGCGTCCCCTTTCGCGCTTAATTTACTTGGTATCCTAATTCGTATCATCTTTTAAAACGACGATATCGTCCTTATTCTTTACTTTAACGCTCTATTTATAGTTTTAACGATATTTTTAAACGTTGTTTTATAGGATGCGAAAATGATTTAATAATATCTTTAAGGTTAAAGGTCTGCTTTAATCTTTTTAAATTCTTTTAAATAGTAATATACGGTATTATTAATAATTTACCGCTTTTTAATAACCATACCTTATAATTATAAATACCTTAATAATTATAAATACTTTAAGATTTAATAATATTCCTTTTACATTATAAACTATTCATTTTTCTACTTTAATTCTATAACTTTTATCGATTACCATTATATACCTACTACTAAAAATACGAAGGTAATTATTATTAAGCTTATAAAACCTTTTAAGGTTAAAGTCGAACGCACTTTGGAAATATTCGATCGGTGTTATATCTTTTACCGTTAATTACCCCGTTCTATTAACGGTATACGTTATAATCTTTATTATAAGGTTATAGAAATATGTTAATATCTATATTTACGTTATAATTACGCGTAATTCGTTTTAAAGAAATTATATACCACATTCTTTAACTCCGTTTTAATATTAATTATAAACGTTAAAAATTACTAGTTTAATACCTTTTATAGCGTCAAAGCTTTTATATTTATTACGCTACACTTTTTACCGCCGTTAGGGCGTAAAATTTACATTATCTGTTTTTTAACCTTTATATTTAGGGGTAACGTTTTTAACCATTTAATTATTTACGTAATATATATATATAAGCTTTCTTAAACTTTATCCTTAATTTTAAATAAATAATATTGCTTATAACGCAATAAGTCGTTTATAATAAGCTCGAAATAACCGTTATTTTCGATATAAATAAACTTAATTAAACTTACGTTATATTAAATAATTTCTTTTACGTACATTGTTTTTATATATTAATAAACGGTATCTTCCATACTTTTCTTCCGTCTTACGTTATATAAACTAACGATTTTATATTACTAGGGTTTAGGTTTATTCCTGTAAACCTTTTAATAATTTAAAATAATCGTTTAATATTAAGGTAAAAAAAGCGGTAATGTTAGAAAATACTTTTGCTTATAACTTTATTAATAATAAACATCTTACCGTTTTTAAATGCTTTTAAAAAAATTACCTTTAAATCGTTAATACCGCTATTTTTCTTACCGAATAACCCCCTTAACCCGTATGCTTATTGGTAATTATCATTTAAAAACTCTAGGCTCTTAATAATAAACTTTAATTTTTTATAAAACTATAGGAAAAATCCTTTGCGTAAAACTTTAATACTTGTTAATTTAATCTTATTAAGGCTAATTAAAGTATTTTTATTTTAATAACCTCGTTTTTTATAAAATATCTTCTTAAAAATATTTTTACCGAGCAGTTGTTAAACTATAACATATGTTTTATTATAGCTGCGTTATTTTCTCCGTAGGGGCTTTTTGGAGGCCATTTTATAATACCGATAAAAATGGCAGTTATAGGTTTTCCGCTTGTTATAATGTAAATTCCTTTAAATTTAATATTTAATATCGAATCATTTTCGAAATCGCCGATATTATTAATAATATTAACGTTTTTACCTAAATGTTAAAGTAACTTATTTTTATTGTTGTTTATAAAGGAATATATATTTAATAATATAACGCTAACTATAACTATCGCCTTAATTACTTCAAGGTAGTTAGCCACCTATGGCTTAATGCGCTTAATACGTTTAATTACTTATAGCTTAACGTAATCGGGTTTTTATAATTTCAACGTATTTAATCGTTTAAAACCTAAAGCTTTTAATCGTTTACAACCGTAGCTTAAAATAATCGGTTCCTTATAACTTAATACTTGAAATCGCATCTTAGCTTAAGGCGTTTAAAGCTATTAACATTTATGCAATTAGTATAATTAACTACTGCAACCTTAATTATTTTAACTGCTTTAACGTTTTCGAGTATTGAAGCTATGGTAAAATCAACCTTTTAAATCATATTATTATATCACCGCATAAAGTTTTAAAGTTATTAATCTTTAATATAAGCGTTAAAAATCTTTCCGTTTAAACGGTACAAATCTTTCAAGCTATTAAGGATAAATTACTGCGCGCTCTAACCACCGCTACGGATATTACGAACATTATTGCTTCGGTTATTTTAACTGCTATTACTATTATTAATACTGTAACGCTAACTACTTCGTTTTCCTTTTTGCCTTTGCCGTTTTTCTCCTTTTATAATAAAGGCAATCCTTTGCTATATACCCATACTTAACATAATTAAAGTAAAATAACTTTTTATCCTTATTCCAAATAGGCTTATTATCTTAGAAGTTATTATTATTATTGCTTTTGCAGGCGTTAGTTAACTGTCCGTTATTATTTTTCTATTTATTAAATCGGTTATAAAATTCGCTATTAAAATCGTTAATTAATTACTGAAGAAAATAATCCGTCTACCGTAATATTAATTAAATAGTCCTACATTAACTACTAACGTAATACTTTATCGTAATAAGGAATATAATAATTTATTTCTCCGTTTTAAATTGCATATTATAACCTTTCACTTCCTGAAAATCTTTATAATATTTAATAGTAAATTTTATTAGATTTTCTCTATTACTAATAACCTTACTAAATATTTTTTAAAAAAAACCTTTACTTAAATTTACTTATTATTACGTAAATCCTCCGAAACGTTCTTAATATTTTCGTACCTTTTTTATGTTACGACCCTATAGGAGGGAGGTCTCGGAAACGGTCTCTCTAGACCAAAACAGGACCCAAATGGGTTAAGCCACGTAACCTGTGCTTAGTAAGAATTTGTTGAGCACCGCTGGCGCCGACTGAGCATAACTGAGCGTTGCTTAGTATGGGACAGCTAAGCAGAGATAAGCCAGCAAAAAAGATATTAAGATTTATACGCTTTTTATTGCATAGTTAAGATAGCGACAGTTTGTAATATAACTTCGTTACCTAAGGTACCTTTGGTATTACGAAACGTAATTAAATTATTTTGTTACTTTATCGCTTAAATTTTTATAATATTTTGCTAATATAAATCCGTCGACTTGAGTTTAACAATTAGTTAATTAATTTAGCCGTTATACATTATAAACTTTTGTTTAATAGTACCGTTAAACTTTAAGCAATATTTAATATTGTTAAAATGTCAATTAGTAATTTTAAATCCGTATTATAATAATTTTAAGTTCGTATTAAAAAGTTCGAGAAAAAGAATTAACGATTTAACGAATAAGTGGAAATTGTTTCGATTATACCACCAATTGTTTTTCGAATAAAACTTAAACAATTAGAACCTTACAATAGTAAGGGAAATCCGCAGATTTTTCTTACGCAAGCCCGTATTTATTTACGTTTTTTAGGTTTTAACGATATCCCTAAGTTAATATTCGCAGTGGGAAAATGTTTTATAAAAAACGTAATTAACTAGTTTAAATTTATCGTACGAGATTATATGGAAAATGCGGAAAACGATCGAGAAATTTTTATTAATAAAATTTTCTTTTTGTATATTAATTTTGAAAATAAATTCCGTTCCAATTTTGGCAATTCCGACAAAAAAAGGTTTTTTACATAACGAATTTTCAATCTTAAATAAAAAACCTGCGTCCAAATACGTTATTAATTTTAAGATATTAGTTGCTAAAGCGGGATAAGGAGATAAAAAAGAAAACGTTCTGGTCGACATTTTTTATAAAGAACTTAAGAACGACTAAAAGATGAAATGATCCGTATGGAAAGAACTTGTACTTTAAACAAATACATTAAAGAAGTTATCAAAATTAATAATCGACAATTTAAACGATAACAAGAATAACGAAAACGCATTACCTTAAGGACTAATATTTGGAATAAGAAAAAACCTCGATATATAGCTAATAATAATGCTTTTATGAAAGGAAATATCTTATTCCGAACTAAGCTAGGATTTATGGAACTTAAAGTTATTTAATTACGGAATCCTCGATAAATCGAGTGTTGGAATTGTGGTAAACTAGGTTATAAGGCTTTTAAATGCCGATTATTTAAAAAATTATGATAAAACAAATCCTAAGCTCCAGTATTTACCGGCGTACCATTAAACGATAAAGGAAGTAAGATTTTCGTTATACTACGACGTGGAATTACTAAACTTAAAGATAATATAAAAAGGTAGTTATAAAAATATTAAAGGTAAATAAAAAGCGTTTGCCTTAGTTATTTAGATATTTACAAACGAAAATACGCATTTCTTTATTAACGATAATAATACCTTAGTTATAAAAAATGGAAACGATCTATTAAAAAACGAATTGCGCGTATAGCTAGGGAAGGATTTGATTTCTTAAACAAAATAAGAAAAAATAAATGCGATAAGTAATGGTACTAGTACTTTTGCATAATTTGCCCTAAGGAAAAAATCGACCAAAAAGCAGCCTTATGGATTTGGCCTTTAAGCAAGCAATGCCCCTAATAAAACCTTTTTTGTTATTATAAGTGGTATACATATAACCTTAAAAACGAAATAGCTTTAAAAGAACTTAACTTAGCTATACGATAACAAATTGTAGATTTTTACGTTAAGTTATTTATTACTACAAACCCCGAAAAAAAAAGAAATTTTTGCAAAACTTACTTAATTTACTAAAAATTTATGGGAAAACGATAAAGATATCCTTACATGGAATTCTATTTACGTTATAGAACGACAATTTACGTAATAGGACTAAAAGATGTAATAACAAACAGAAAAAATATTACAACTAGAAAAAATAATAAAAATACAGAAGTTTCAGAATACATAACTTCATAAAGATACCGAAAAATACGTAACACGCATTAATAAATTAAAACCGTAAGTTAAATAATAACGATACGTTATTAAACAGCTACAAGATCAAGTCGATAATTTGAAAAAGCGAACATAACGGATTAAACAGCCCCCAAAAGAACCAAGCCCCCTATAGGAGGGCCGCGGGGAGGCGAGACCTAGAAAAGATAAAAGGAATTCCCAAAAAGGGTTTTAATAGTGATAGGGAATAAAAAAAATCTTACTATTCTAAAATTACAAATTGGAACATATTAATATACCGCCATG
Source organism: Monosporascus sp. GIB2 (assembly GCA_004155935.1). NCBI lineage: Eukaryota > Fungi > Ascomycota > Sordariomycetes > Xylariales > Monosporascus > Monosporascus sp. GIB2. The sequence goes on along the minus strand of QJNV01000922.1, from coordinate 97,862 downwards.
GTAGATAACGGAGCTTTGGGAAGTAATTATATTACGCCTAAAATAGTTAACCGACTTAAATTTCTATGGAGATATAAAAAGGATTTTTATATTACGAATACCGCCGAAAGTTAATTTTTTCTTTATAATAATAAAAAAGTTATACGCGAAATTAATTATTTCGATACCGTTACGTTAGGACGATATATAACTATTAATTTCGATATTGTACCGTTAGGGAATTACGACATAATTTTAAAAATAACATGGTTACGTTAGTACAATTTTTTAATACATTGGATAACTAGCTAAGTAAAGTTTTTTTTATAGTTTAACGATAAGCATTAGGAAAAAAAAAAGATCTTAACATTCGATCGACGATGGCGACAAATGCAGGCATAAGGATACGGTAAAAACCTTACTACCTACAAAAAAGCGATACAAAAGAAAAAAGGTATTATAAAAAGGTTTAACATATTATTACTATTATTAAAGTAAAGTTACGGTAATTAAATAACGATTTACAGCCGTTAGCCCCTAAATCAGAAGCATTAATTAATGTACTATTATAATATCATAAATATAAAAAACTGTTTAATAAGGAATTTAAGATAAAGTTACTTAAATATAACGTATAGGATTATGAAATTATCCTTAAAAAAGGAACGTTAATTAAGTTTTATCTTATTTATAACCTTAATAAAACAAAATTCCGAATATTCCGAAAGTATTTAGAAAACGGATTTTTAAAAAAATGGATTTAATTATTTAAATTATTAGCCGGTTATTTTATATTTTTTATACTTAAAAAAAAGGTAAGTTACGATTAGTTGTAAATTACCGATAACTTAATAATGTTACTATTAAAGATTAAATACTGTTATTTTTAATTAATAAGATAAAAAATTGTTTCCATAAAATATAATGGTTTACCGTATTAAACCTTAAAGATAGATATAACTTAATTCGGATTAAGGAAAGTTATAAATAGAAAATAACGTTTCGAACAAAATACGGCTTTTACGAATACCTTATTACCTTTATGGGATTTATTAACGTACCCGTTATTTTTTAACGTATAATTAATTACGTTTTCCGAAAACATTTCGATATTTTCATAATTTGTTACCTTAATAATATCATTATTTTTTCGGAAACCCAAGAATAATACGAAGAATACGTACATAAGGTGTTATAATTATTTTAAGACGTTAATTTGCTGGTTAACGCAGAAAAAAGCTAATTCTATATATAAAAAATCGAATATTTAGGTTATATTATTATTCCTGAACATATTAAAATAAACCTTAAAAAAATCGCTGTAATACTAAATTAGGCATAACTTACCATAGTTAAGAAAATACAAACCTTTTTCGGATTTGTTAATTATTATCGAAAGTTTATTAAGAATTTCAGCCGAATAACCATATCCTTTAATGTATTTATACGAAAGGAAAAAAAATTTTAATAAACGCCAAAAACAGAAAAGGTTTTTTAATAATTTAAAAAAACAATTATAAGTTAATTAGTATTAATTATATACGACTTAAATCGCCTAGTGGAACTAAAGACCGATACGTTAAATTATGTTTTAGGCGTAATAATTAGATAACGAAATAAATAAGGTATTTTATACCTTATTGTATTTTTTTTTTACAAATTACAAAAACTTAAATTACTATATACTATTTCTAATAAAGAGTTTTTGGTTATTATTAAAGCGTTTCGCGAATTTATACATTTTTTTAAAGGTAATTAATATTAAGTTAAGGTTTATACGGACCATAAAAATCTTACCCGGTTTATTACGACCAGAGAATTTACAATATAATAACTTCGTTACGTAAAAAACTAATAAAATACGATTTTGTTATTATTTATCGTAAAAGTTTAAAAAATGGCAAAACCGATATATTTAACAAACGATTTAACTTCAAACAGAAAATAATTAAAAATAATTGCGTAATTTTTGATATTACCACGGAAGGATATTTACGTTTACGACAAATCGCCATAATTATAATTATATTACCGGAAATGTACAAAATAATTCGTGACTTTAACGCATATATATAAAATATAAATATTATGTTATTCGCATAAATACTTAAAAAGTATAAAAAATACCTTATACGAAAAATACATAAATATACTTTATATGGATATCTAGGTATTAGAAAAACATTAAAAAGATTACGACGATTTTACCATTTCCTAAAAATGAAAAAAATAATATAAAAAGTAATATAGCAATATGGTACATACGTGGAGGTAAAAACACGACAATATAAGCTTTACGGGAAATTATAACCACTACTAATCGCAAAGCGATTATGGGATTTTATTACGATAACTTTTATCACTAAATTTCTTTTTATTAAAAAACCCAATTACGAATATATATTATAACAGCATTTTTGTAATCGTTAATCGATTTATAAAATTTTCTTATTTTTTACCTTATAACGAAAATACGAATACCGAACAAATAACATATATATTTTTTAAAAACACTTTCAGTATATATAGATTACCAAATAAAATTATTTCGGATAAAAGTACGACGTTTACTTTTAAATTTTGGCAGAACCTAATAACATAAGTTGGCTTAAATTATAAATTATCCAACGCGTTTCGACCTTAAATAAATAAATAAACAAAACGACAAAATTAAATACTTAAGATATATTTACGATATTATATTAATTACGAACAAAATAATTAAATTAAAAAATTACCTATAACTTAAATAACCTATAATACTAGTTATTACCAAAATATTAAAACCACCCCATCCACAGTTAATTTTAGGTTCACTCCCGAAATTGACAAAAAATTACAAAAAAAAAGACCACTTAATGTTAAAGTTATTCTAACGTCGGAATAACTTAAATAGTTATATCAAGAAATAAAAATAAAACTTAAGTTCGTACGCGATTAAATAAAAAAATATTATAATTAAAAATGGTTAAAAAAACCAACCTTTTCAAAAAGGAAAATAATTTATTTAATTACCAAAAATATTTAAATAAAACGACAAAATAAAAAACTCGATTTCAAATACATCGGCCCTTATAAAATCATCAAAAAAAATTTTGGAAAACAATTACCAGTTAAACCTGCCACCTAAAGTTAAGCTTTATCTAATCTTTTATATATCCTTACTTAAATTAGCCGTAAACACCATTAAAATATACACTAAATAAGACGATATGGAAATAAAAAATAAGTAAAAATACGAAGTAGAAAAGATCTTAGACATATAAAAAAAACGGACTTACGCAATATCTGATTAAGTAAAAAGGTTACCCGGATTTAAAAACATCTTAAAAACCTGCTAAAAACTTTATCGGTACGTAACGTTTGCTACAGAATTTTTATCGGCAATAATAAAGCCGCCAAAAATAAAACCCTAATTAATATCCTTAACGGATAAATCGGTATTTCTAATACCCGACGAATCCACCGGACTAATAAGCGGTACAAGCGTAACCATGGAGACCTCCGCGTCGGCCTGTTTGCGACGCTTTTGCTTTTCTAATTCGTCCAAAAATTATAACTCGCGTTACATTATTTTAACACCTTTGGAACGAAAAAATGCTTTTTGTTTCCGAAAACGAATTAAACGCGCAATGGCCTCGTTTATTTCGCGCTGATAACGTTGTTATAACTCCAAAAAACGCTTTTCTGCTAAAATCTTTTCCCGTTTTAAACGTTAATTTTCGGTACGGATATTTTTTAACGAAAAAAAAGAAATACCGTTTCTATCATAAAAAGTGCCCCGTTTAACATAAGCCTTATATTTCGACACGTTTTCCATCATCTCGCATTTATAACCTTTAAAAAAACAAAAAAAAACCGGCGTAAGTTTAAAATTAAACTTATTAAAAACAAAAAAAAGGTTTTAACGATAAATGGTCGAAAATAGGATTTGACGACGACTTTTAGCTACGCGACCCGATATAATAAAAAAGGATACTTACCAAACGAAAAATCTTAAGGGCAAAATTTATAGAAAGGGGAGATTATATTACGACCTTACAGGAGGGAGGTTTCGGAAACGGTCTCTCTAAACTAAAACAGGACCCAAATAGGTCAAGTTACGTAACCTATACTTAGTAAAAATCTGTTAAGGACCGCTAGCGCCGACTAAGCATAACTAAGCGTTGCTTAATATGGGATAGTTAAGTAAAAATAAGCCAATAAAAGAAATATTAAGATTTATACGCTTCTTATTTTATAATTAAAATAACGACAGCTTGTAATACAACTTCGTTACTTAAAGCACCCTTAGTATTACGAAACGTAATTAAGTTATCCTATTACTTTATTGCTTAAATTCCCACAGTACTCTGCCAATATAAACCCGTCGACTTAGGTTTAACAGTTGGTTAATTAGCCTAGCCGTTATATTTTAATACTTATAATTAATTTTAAAAACGCCTTTTTACAAATCTTAATAATAACCTTCGTTAAACGTAACTAATCTAGCTAAGTTAATTTCATCCCGTTTATGTAATTAATTTCTTTTATCGTAAGACTTAAAGCGTTACTTTAAAACTCCTAATTAACCTAACCTGCCAAGTAATTCTCCTTATTTTTTAAAAAAAATCAAAACCTTTTCTATTATAACACCGCACAGTCCGGGCTTGGAAACGGTCGCTTGGCGAAAAGACCGAAACAGGACCCAAGTGGGTCAAGTTACGTAAGATGGATTTCCTTGAATTAAAATATTTATCTTAATCCTTTTAATAGATTTACTTAAATTAAGGTATTTATTTTAATCCTTTTAATAGATTTATTTAGATTAAGATATTTATCTTAATCCTTTTAATGAATTAATTTGGATTAAGATATTTATTTTAATCTTTTTAATGGATTTACTTGGATTAAGATATTTATCTTAATCTTTTTAAGAATATATATATTTTTGTTAAAAGTTTATAATTAGATAATAACAGCTTGCAATATAACTTTATTATTTAAGCTACCTTTAATATTACGCAATATAATTAAGTTACCCGGTTACCTTTATTATTTAATTTCTTATAATACTTTTATTTACATAAATCCGCACGTTTAAATTTAATAGTTGGTTAATTAGCCTAGCCGTTATACGTTGCAAGCTTTTGTTTAGCGGTACTGTTAAATTTTAAACAATAATTAACATTGTTAAAATGTCGATTAGTTTTCAAAAAAAAAAAAACCTTTATTTAATAGGTTCAGATTTGTATTCGAAAACTAAAAAGAAAAGTTTAATAGATTATTAATTAGGTTAGATTTATTTCCCTTACGTTAATTATTCCTATTACTAAGATAAATTTTAAAAAATTGAAACCTTATAATAAAAAGAAAATCTACAAACCTTTTTTTATTTAAGGACGCGTTAATTTGCATTTCCTAGGCTTTAGTAAAATATCGGATAAGATTTTCGCTATAAAAGCGTGGCTTACCGGAGACGCAGCGGATTAATTTAATCCTATTATACGAAATTACTTAGAGGATATAAAAGCCGATAAGGAAAAATTTATTAACGAAATTTTCTCGGAATATATCAATTTCGAGGATAAACTCCGTTTTAATTTTGGTAATTTAAATAAGGAAAGATTTTCCGCTTAAAAAGATTTCGATCTTAAGCAAAAAAAACTAATATCTAAGTACGTAGTTAATTTTAAAACCTTAATCGTTAAAGCCGAATAGGGAGATAAAAAAGAAAAAAAGCTCTAATCGATATATTTTATAAAAGAATTAAAGATAATATTAAAAACGAAATGGGCCGAATAAAAGGAATACTTACCTTTAACGAATACATCGGAGAAGTTATTAAAATTAATAATCGATAGTTTAAATAATAGTAAAAACAACGGGGACGATTTATCCCTAAAATAAGCACCCGGAGCAGTAATAAAATTAGATACTTAGTAAATACCGGTACCTTTAAAAAAAAACACCTCGTACGGGACAAAACCAGGACTTATAAAGATTGGGGCCATCTAACAGTAAGGAACACGACGAGTTAAATATTGGAATTATGGCAAGACGGGTCACAAAGCGCCTTAATACAGGTCGCCTAAAAAACCTCGACAAAATAAACCTTGGACACCAATACCCATAGGACAATTACAAAACTAGCAAAAAGGGAAAACCCCCGCCGTTGTTTAACTAAAAGAAAGGCTTCCTAAAATCCTTATATAATAAGTTATAACATAACTAACGAAAAGCTAAAAAATTATCCCAGGCTAAAATGCGATTACACTTCAAGTAACAAATAATCTAAAAGGAAAAAACAACTTTACGAAAATAATAAAAGAAACAATTTCGACAAATAACCAGAATAATAAAAAATAACTACAGGAATACTAAGAATAAACTGAGAATATCTACACTAACGCCTTAAATCGACATAGACGAATGCATACACTTTACTACCGACGACAATAATATCCTAACCATAAGGAGTAAAAACGATCTATTTACTAACGCATCACCCGTATAGCTAAAAAAAAATCGACTTTCTTAACAAAATAAGAAAAAACAAATAAAACGAATAATAATACCGGCATTTTCGAACAATCGGCTTTTAGGAAAACATTTATTAATGAACAACCGCGTAAAGCTGGCCTATAAAAAACAATACCCACAAAAGGACCCATTTTAAAATTTTAAATAATATAACCACCAGGCGCCGGATAAATTAATTAAAAAATTAATGAAAAAAGTAGTATAACAAATAATTACGAATTTACATGTCTAACTTACATTTACTACCAACCCTTAAAATAAATAGCAAATTAAGGAAAAATTTCAGCAATTTATAACGGAACTATGAGAACCTGAAAACAATATTAATACTACCTAATAAAACTTAATCTATATAATAAGAAAACAACTTACTAAATGGGATACCGAAATATAATAACAGGCCGAACAAATATTTCGATTAAAAAGCGAAATACGTAAATAAAGAAGATATATACAGCAACTTAAAGATTAAATAAAATATTTAATAAAAACCTTAAAAACTAAAATTATCTATAAGAAAGACGCAAGATAATAAAGCTCAAAAAAACGAAAAAAAACTTTTATAAAAAGCTTTAGCAGTAATAAAAGATAACGACGACCTTGTTATTTTAAAAATACGAATCGGGATATATTAATACACCGTTATAATAAACAACGAAGCTTTAAAAGGTAATTACATTACGTTTAAGATAATTAACCAACTTAAACTATTATAAAAATTTAAGAAAAACCTTTATATCACGAATACCGCCGAAGATTAATTTTTTTTTATGATAATAAAAAAATGATACGCGAAATTAATTACCTTAATATTTTTATCATAAAAAACCATAATAATTAACTTCGATCTTACACCGTTAAAGAATTACGATATAATCTTAAGAAAAATATAATTACGCTAACATAACCCCTTAATTAATTAAAAAATTAACTAGGAAAGTTTTTTTTACAACTTAACGACAAATACCCAAAAAAACAATAAAAATTTTAAAATTTAATCGAAATAATAATAAATACCGGTATAAAAATATGACAAAAAAATTACTACCAAAAACGCGATATAAAAAAAACGGGCATTACAAACGAATACGACGCATCATTACGTTTATTAAAATAAAACTATAACAACTAACAACCGATTTAAAATAACAACTTAAAAGGTTAAAAAACCTAGCTACTATACCACTACAATATTACAAATATAAGCGATTATTCAAAAAAAAAACTTAAAACGAAACTACTAGAACATAACGAATAAAATTATAAAAGTATGTTTTAAAAAAAGAATTTACAAAATTTTATAGCTTTATAATCTTAACGAAACACAACTACAAACATTTAAAAATATTTGGAAAATCGATTAAAAAAGGGATAAATTCGGCTTTCTAAATCATTAATGAGATACCTTATATTTTTCAAACTTAAAAAAAATAAAAAGTTACGATTAATTATAAACTATAAACAACTTAATAATATCATTATTAAAAACCGAATACTATTATCATTTATTAATAAATTAAAAAGTCGTTTTTACGGAGGTTAATAATTTATTACTTTCAACTTTAAAAATGGCTATAACTTATTTCGAATCAAAAAAAAAGCTACGAATAAAAAACAGTATTTCGAACCAAATACGGCCTATACAAATACCTTATTACACCAATAGGATTTACCAACCCACCTACTACTCTCCAGCGTATGGTTAATTACGTTCTTAAAAAATATCTCGACGTTGTCGTAATATATTATCTCGACGACATTCTTATTTTCTCGGAAACAAAAAAATAACACGAAAAATACGTCCATAAGGTACTACAGTTATTTCAAAACGCCAACTTATTAATTAACGGAGAAAAAAGAATTTTATACGTAAAAGGTGAAATATGTAAATCACATTATTACTCCCGCATATATCAAAATAAACCTCAAAAAAATCGTAACAGTACGAAATTAAATAACGCATATTACAATTAAGAAAATACAAACCTTTTTTAAGTTCGCAAATTACTATCGAAAATTTATTAAAAACTTTAGCCGAATAATAATACCCCTTAAAAACTTATCAAAAAAGGGGAAAACTTTTAATAAACGTTAAAAACGGAAAAGATCTTTTAATAAATTAAAGAAAGTAACTACCAATTAGCCGGTGTTAATTATATACGACCCAAATCACCTAATTAAACTAAAAACCAGTACGTTAAATTATGTTTTAAACGTAATAATCGAATAACAAAGTAATTAAAATATATTACACCTTATTGCTTTTTTTCTTATAAGTTATAAAAACCTAAATTACGTTACGCTAGTTCTAATAAGAAGTTTATAATTGTTACTAAAGTATTTCGCGAATTTAAAAATTTTATTAAAAGTAACTAACATTAAATTAAGGTTTATACGGATCACAAAAACCTTACCCAAGTTACTATAACCAAAAAGCTTATAGCACGATAGCTCCGTTACGTAAAGGAACTAGTGGAATACGACTTTATTATTATCCATAAAAAAAGCTCGGAAATAATAAAGCCGAGGTATTTAGTAAACAACCGGATCTCGAAAAATAAAAAATTAAAGCTAGCCACGTAATTTTCGACATTACTACAAGAGGATAATTACGCCTACGATAAATCGTAACAACACAAGCAACGCCCACAAATATACACCAGAAAATCAAAACATATAACGATAATTTACAGGCGTAAACAAATAAATCACAGATTCCAAAAAATGCTATAAAAATTTGGTACGAAAACTATATCAACACCAACTACATAAATACCCAGGAATTTACAAAATCTTAAAACGCCTTTAACGCACCTGTTATTTCTTTAAAATAAAAAACATAATACAAAAAGTCTTACGCTAATACGATATTTACGTTATAACAAAAACACGACAACATAAACTATATGGAAAACTTTAACCATTACAAATCGCAAAACGACCATAAAATTCCGTTACGATAAATTTTATTACCAAACTTCCTATGTCAAAAAACTCAGCCATAGGCATATATTACGACAGCATCTTTATAATTAATAATTAATTTACAAAATTTTCTTATTTTTTACCCTATAACGAAAACACCAACGCCGAACAAATGGCATATATTTTCTTTAAAAACATCTTTAGCGTATACGGATTGCCACATAAAATCATCTCGGATAAAAATATAACGTTCACCTTGAAATTCTGGCAAAGCCTAATAGTACAAATCGGCTTAAATCACAAGTTATCGAATACGTTTCGACCGCAAACAAACGGATAAACAAAACGACCTAATATAATAATAAAGGAGTTTACGTACCAAAAAGTCTTCGGGACGAAGATTTTAAAAAAGAGGAATCGTGTTATAACACCATACAATCGGGCCTCGGAAACGGTCTCTTAGCGAAACAACCGAAACAGGACCCAAATAGATTAAATTACGTAAGATAAATTTACTTAAATTAGGATATCTATCTTAATCCCCTTAATGAATTAATTTAAATTAAGATATTTATCTTAATCCCCTTAATGGATTTACTTAAATTAAGATATCTATCTTAATTCCCTTAATAGATTTATTTGGATTAAAATATCGATTTTGATCCTTTTAATATATGTACTAAGATTAAAATATTTATCTTAATCCCTTTCATAGATTTACTTAAATTTAGATATTCATCTTAATCCTCTTTACAATATATATACATTGGTTAAAATCTTATAATTAAATAACGACAATTTGCAATACAACTTAGTTACTTAAAATATCTTTGGTATTACGAAACGTAATTAAGTTACCCAGTTACCCTTTTTGCTTAATTTCCTACAGTACTCCTGCTAATATAAATCCGTACGTTTAGGTTTAGTAGTTGGTTAACTAGCCTAGCCGTCACATTTCTAACGTAACTTACTATCTCAATTATTAGATTTTTTTAAAGTTTTTCAGGCTAAAAGCTAACTCGCTAAAATTATATAAGGTACTACAGCTACTACTAAAAAATTATAACTGTTTTTCTTTTTCGGTAAACCTGTAAACGAATCCGAAAAGGAACTTTTAAATTATTAGGGTTACTACGAGTTACTTTATTTCTCTTAGGCAACTTACTTTTCTTTTTTTCGAAGGGTTAAGCTTTTCGGTAAACTACCTTTTAAGCTTTATTTCGACTTCCCTTAATAAGTTAATCTCCTTTATATCGCTTTTCTAAACGATAAGTACTTTTTTATAACTACTTACTTTAACCTTAAATATGGCGCTGTTTAATACTTTCGATTATATGTTAATATTATGCGACCTATTAAAACTTCGCGTTTCTTATCGTTAAAACGTATTTAACAATTATATTATTACATTTTTAAACTAGTCCATTATGTTACCGGTTTTTCGATTTTAAAACTTTAATTTTTTAACCTTATTTTTAATTTATTAATATCTATCCTTTCGTATTTTAACGTTACGTTTAATACCGCTTATATCACTACCTAAAAAAGTATAAAACTTATTTAAGTTATTAATAATTTATTATATTTAAATAAAAATTCTCTATCGCTGAATTTTAAATTATTAAACTAACTACATTAATAGAATACCTTTTAAACACGTCCCGAAAATAAATCTTTTTCTTGTTAGCATTTTCGACGTAAACTTCTCTATTTCTACCTTTTCCTTATTAAGATATTCTTCGTCCTAAAAAACGTTTTTATCATAAAGAAATCCCTATAAAGGAAAAAGAAATATAAAGGTTTTAATAAGCCGTTTTACTTAATATAAAGCTGCTTAAAAATTAATTATTTATTCGCTATTATTAATTATTAAATCTTTTTTTATTAACTAAACGACTTACTTTAATATCTTAGACTTTTTTTTATTAATTTAACTTTATAATAACCACTTTATTTAACGCATTAAGTTATTATTTAACAATTAAAAAATATTACAATATTAGCAATTATAATAATTAAATGTAATAACTTGATACAAATTATATATTAATATTAAATTTAAACTAAAACAGTTTAGGCTAAGTTCTTATTACATACTTAAATCTATGCTTAAAAAGCTTCTTCCAAACAAAGTGTTAGATATAAGAGACATCAGTTGTTATTATATTGATTATTTGTTACAGGTGCTCTAAGGCGCGCACTGCACTTTAAGGTAATCTAGTCCCGGAAAATATAGGCTCCGATTAAAGGCAATCTTCTATATATGGGGTGCTTTAACACCCCTGCTAACCGACACACCCCCTTAATGCTTTAAAGCATTTTAGGTGTTAATCGTTACAATTTTTAAAGCTATAACTTTTCATTCCACCTTTCTTCTAGGAAATAAATTTTTTAATTAATTACTTCCTTTTTTAAAAGTATTCGTGAAATATTCCTCCGTTAATTAAAGGTTTTCGTAATATTTATTAGTTTTAGCTACTTTTTAAAATACTAAAAGGGGTTACGTAATAAGACTTTAATTAATCCGTTAATTAATATATCGCCCGTAAACGTATGATTTATTTTAATTAAATCTTTTTAAAGCTTTTTGTAATTAATAATTATATATATCCATATACCGTAATTTCGTTATTATAAAGGCGATACCGGTCTTAATAAACCGTATAGTTTATTAAATATCATATTACGTATTTAACGGTTTAAAATTTAAAGTAATTTTTAATATTTTAATTAATTGAGAATTAAATAAGTCTTTTTATAATTTACCTAAGGCATAATAATTCCGTTTTTACTATAAAAATAATTATTATATTTTACTTATTTGCTAGTTATCTTATTATTTTTTTGAATAATTTTATAACGTAAACTTAAAAGATTTTTCAGTTAGTTATATTATCTGCGAAAGAGACGTCATTTTAAATATTTAACAAATTTTTACCTCCGAAATATAACGCTCGCGTTTTAGTTCCGATTAAGTATCATATAGTGTAATAGGAGTTTTCTAATATATATCGTTAAAATATAAATTAAATGGGGTGAATCGGGATACCGCAAAAAATATATCAAGTCGCGTATTAACTATTACGAAAAAAATAAAACCGATTTTTTAAAAATATTTATTAACAAAGTTTTAAATAAGCTAAATTACAATTCGGCAATATATTAACGATAATTGTAGGCGTTTTCAGGAAATTATCTAAATCTCTTTAAAGATTAAATTAATTAATTTATTTATAAAGTTAAATTAAAATAATTAAAATTTCTTCTTAAGTTTATCTTTAATTATTTTAATACGAAGAAATTATTATAAATTTTTACTTTTTGTAAAAATATACCGTTTTTATTTTTATTAAAATAATTAATCGTTAAATGTTTAAATTGTTTCGTAATATATTATAATAATATTATTTACGAAAAAGAATAAGTACCTTTTAACAAATAAAATAATAAAGTTCGTAAAAAGCGGAGTTAAATTTTAAATTTTTCAATGTTATAATAAAATCCTTATATTATAATAAAAATAACTTTTTTAATTTATATAATGTTTTCCTAATTAAGAACATCTTATTACGTCACGAATATCTTAAAACCGTTGTTATATACATTTTATAAAATAATGTTGGTAGTTAGTGCTTTAAAGTGCTTATGGCTAGTGGGTTAGGCTGCAGGATGCAGCTTGGAACACCTTTTATCTTAAAGAAGCTTTGTAAGCATGGATTTAAGTATGTAATAAAAGCTTGGCCCAGACAGTTTTAATTTAAAGTTAATATTAACAACACAGTTTGCGCTAGATTATTATATTTAATTATTATAACTGTTAATATAATAAGGTCTTTTGGTTATTAAGTAATACTTAATACGTTAAGCGAAATAATTACTTATAAAGTTAAGTTAATAGTAAAAGTGCGAGATTTTAAAGAGAGTCGTTTAGTTAATAAAAAGTTTAGCAGTTAACGATAGCGAGCAAATAATAGATTTTTGAGTAGCTTTTTACAGAGCAAAACGGCTTTTAAAATGCTTATTCCTTTTTTCTTAATAAGGACTTTCTTACGATGGGAGCGTTCCTTAAAACGAAGAATATTATAATAAGGCAAAGGTAAAATAAAAGAAACTTATATTAATTATAGCGGTAAGGAAGAAATCTACCTTCGGGGCGTTTTTAAAAGATATTTAATTAACTTACTTACTTTAATAAGTACAAAATGAACGATATAAAATACTGATTTAAAAATAGTAAATTATTAATAACTTAAATAAATTTTATATTTCCTTAAAGATTAATATAAATAGTATTAAACGGTACGTTAAAGTACGAAAGAATAAGTATTAATAAAGCGAAAATAAGATTAAATGTTAAAGTAATAAAACGTAAAACTAAAGCTTCAAAACCGAAAAACCAGTAATATAATAAACCGCTTCGACAATATGATAATATAATTAATACATACGTTTTAATAATAAAAACCGCAAAACTTTAAAAGTTCGCATAATATTAGTTTGTAACCAAAAGCGTTAAAAAGCGCCTTATTTAAAGATAAAGCAGCTAGTTTTAAGGAAATACTTATTGCTTAAAAAGGGATATAAAAGAAATTAACTTATTAAAAAAACGAAACGAAATTTGGAAAGTAATTTATCTAAAAACCTAACCCATTAAAAATAAAAAATAAATAACCTAAAGAAAAAAAAATAGCTCGTAATAACCTTAATAATTTAAATAATTCCTTTTCGAATTCGTTAAAGGGTTTACCGAAGAACAAAAACCGCCATAATTTCTTTTATAGTACCTTTAATAGCTTAAAGAGCTTGAGCGAGTTATGCCTTAGCTTGAAAAATAGGAAATATTTTAAAAGATTTAATAATATAGATATTAAATTACGTTAAAAACGTTTTAATTTTTTCTTAAATAAAAAGATTATTTGACAGGTTGGGTTAATTAGAAGCATTGAAGTAATATTTTAAACCTTGCGATAAAAGAAATTAATTACGTTTAACGAAAGTTATTATTAAAACTTATAAAATAGCGCTTTTAAACTTAATTATAGGTATTAAAAAAGGTACGAAACTATTAAAAACGCTTCGGAGAATTTATATAGTAATAGGTAAATCTCGGTAATAATTGTTTTAAAAAAAGTTTAATAAGGTTAATTACGATAGAAAGGATTTAATATAATTTACGATTAAGTTTTAAAAGCTTTTCCGGAGGGTGAAAAGTTATAGTATATAATTTAAAACGGAAATATAAATTATTATATTCCTTATTATCATAACGAACCGCACTAATAGTTAATGTAAAATTATTTAATTAGTACTACGGTAAACGGATTATTTCTTTTAATAACTAATCGACGATTTTAATAGCGAATTTTATAACCGATTTAACAAGAAGAAAAGTAACGGACGGTTCGCTAACGCCCGGAAGGGCAAGGGAAATACTGGAAATGGTAAGCCCGTATGGAATAAGGATGCAAAGCTACTCTATTTTAACTATAGCAAAAATGGGCATATAGCGAAGGACTGCCTTGAGCTATAAAACAATAAAAACGGCAAAGGCAAGAAGGGAAAACGTGGTAGCCAGCGTTAGGGTAATAACAGTAGTAACAGCAGCCAGAACAACCGAAATAATAATTTTCGCAATATGCGCAATAGTGGTTAAAACAAGAAGCAGTTTATCCTTAAAGGCCTAAAAGATTTATACCGTTTAAATAGAAAGACTTTTAATGGGTATATTAAGAATATATAGCGTTAAGGTTTTATGCGGTAATATAATAAAATAATTTAAAATCTTAACTTTATCGGAATTTAAAGACTCGAAAATATTAAAGCAGTTAAAATAATTAAAGTTATAGTAACGTACCACATAAGTAAGCGGTACACTTTTTCTAGCCATTCTAGCTACTCATTTTCCATCGTTAATTATTTAATACCAATATCGTGAAACGCCTTATAAAAGAAGCGAAAATAAACCTAGCAATTTAAATTAAAAAACGAAACCCGAAACTTGATTTTTAAAAGCTTAGTTCTATCTATAAAATTCTATATATTACTTTAGGAGCGCGATTTAATAATGGATGCGCCCGAGCCGATATTTCCTTTCCTTTATTAAAACTAACGCCGACCGAAGAAAAATTGATTTTCAAATAAATTTTTAACATAAATACGCGAGCGTTTCTTATCCGGCGTTAACATGTTAAAGATATAGCGAATTTATTACTCGGGTAACGCGTTACGTAACGCGTTAGGGTTAATTAGGTAATTAATTTTATTAAACGGTAAAAAAAACTTATAACGCGTTTTAATCGGGAAATCCATTATTAAAACGTATTATGCGAAAATTTAAAAATATTTTGTAAATAGTTCGAACTTATTCGAGTTTTTATCGTAAAATACGGCATTATAAAAAAAGATATATATAATTTTATTAAAAATAAATTGTTAATAGGGTTTTTTATAGCAACGGGTATAGTAATTATTAATACCAAAAAACGTAAATATTTTAAAGAAACTTAATAAGAAAATAAAAAATAAGTTACAGTTATTTAAGTTATTAACTTTTAATATTAGGGTATACCGTTATTTATTATTATAACGGGGAAAAACTATTTTAGAAATTAATTACGTAATAACTTATTATTATTAACCGATTAAAAAATCGTACTAAGTAATAATAATTAAATACCGAACGAACTAAATATAAAATACGTTTTATATTTTGATTAATATATTCGGACGCGTATAAAAACTCGAAACCTTTCTTTATTTTCAATGATTATAAAAATTACCATTCGATAAAATTCGAAAAATATTACGTTAATTACGATATTATTATATTTTATATGCCCGCGTATTTTTCGCATAAGATTTAACTTTTTAACTTTTTTTTAAAACGCGTTTATTTATTATATATCGAAGGCTTAATGTGACGTTATTATACTTATATCGCTAAAAAGAAATTTCCTTCACGGTTTTTTCGCCGCGTTTAAAGTTATTATAACGTCCGATAATATTAAATCCGGATTCGCCGTAATTAATCTTATTCTATTCGATCCTAATACCGTTTTTTCCACCTTCGAAATTCCTTTAATTATATTTACGCCAACCGTCTCCCTATCAACCTCCGCCGGTTTTTTTTTACCCGTTTGTAAAAACTCTTAAAAATATCCAAAAAGGAATAAAATAAGAACGTTACTGATAAGAAAAATTAAAAAGTATTAAAATAATTCGCCAAAAAAATTAATTAATATTTTAATATAAAATTAGTGTTTTAAATAAAAAACTGCTTAATTATACGAAATTAATAATATCTTCGGTAAAGGTCGAAAGATTAAAAATAAACGTTTTTTCAAAAAAGAGACATTTACTATATAAGAGAAATAAGTTTTTCTAACCGAAAAGGAAGAAAGTGGTAAAAGAATACAATTAATAACGGCTAAAGATAATTATCATAAAAAGGTTGAAATGAAAGAACGGAAGTATAACGTTTACGGCAAGCCCGGACATAATGCGCGTACTTATAATAAAGCTGAAAATACGTCTAATGAAAAAGATCGGATTAATTTAAATTAATGCTATATATTATTATTAAATTATTTAAATTTGCTACTATTTAGTGCTACGGAGTGCTAAAAAGTATACCGCTCACTTATATATACCGCTCACTTATATAATACGTTAGTTAATTATATTAATTACATAAATACTAATAGCTTTAAGCCAATTAAGTTATAAAACATTAAGTTGTAAGAAATTAATCATCTTAAGTTACGGTTGTAAGCGATCGAAAGTATTATGCTTTTAGCGATTAAACGCCCTAAAATTAAATAAATTAATTACGCTAAAATTATAATAATTAACAGCGTTAATAGTTTTATTAAAATTGCATTATAAGTAATTAAGCGCATTAAGTTATAGATAATTAATTAAATTAAAATAACTGTTATAGGCAGCATTTTACTTTTACATCTACATTTATCTATAAAAGACGATAAAAATAAGTTATTTTAGGATTTAAGTGCGAACGTTAATATTATTAGCAATATCGGCGATTTCGAACAAAACTTAATATTAAATATTAGGTTTAAAGGAAATTATATTATAATAAGCGGAGGAGTTATAGTTGTTATTTTTATTAATATTATAAAGTGGTTTTTAAAAGGCCTTAATAAAGAAAGTAACGAGGTTATAATAAAGTATACGTTATATATTAGCGATTTCTCGTTAAGGGTATTCTTTAAAAAGATATTTTATATAAAGGGAGATTACGAGATAAAAATACTTTAATTAACTTTAATAGAATTAACTTAATAATTATTAACATTTCCCGTAGAGGATTTTTTCATAGCTTTATAAAAAAACCAAAGCTTATTATTAAAGGCCTAAAGTTATTAAACGATTAATAGAGATACGGGCTTAGGGGGCCATTCGGTAAAAAAGACGGCGGTAACCTAGCTAACGACTTAAAAGTAACCATTTTAGGAGCTCTTAAGGCCGGTAAAATCTTTATAATTAACGAAATTATAAAAAATATCATCTTTTGGCACCGCCGCCTTTATTATCTCAATATTAAACGACTAATTTAAACTATTAAAAAATCTAGGAGAATAAATTTAAATTTTAACGATGTAAAATCGCTTCTTTATATAACGTACCATAAAAGAAAGATACGAAAAATATCGTTTATTAACTCATAAAAAAAAGCAATATACGTAGAGGAAATTATTTAATATAACGAAAACTTAAATAAGCTTATTAATATCGAGAATAATAATTATTTCGGGCTTATTAAAAACGACTTATTACGTTATAAGGAATATTATTTATTTAGGATTAAAAATACAGTTTAAAAAGTTTATATACGTATATTATATAAATAATTAAGCGTTTAAAGATATTACGGTTTAATGCGAAAGGTAAAAAACGGATAGTATACATTTAACGTTTTAACAATAGTAAAAAGTTTAACGTAATAAATATTAAGAACTTTTACATAATAAAAAACATTAATTTAATAATTTTTTACGTTGATAATTAATATTAAAACGGATTTACGAAATGCGGTATATAATTTCTTTAAGACGAAATACGTGTATTTATAACGCAAATAAAAATATTAACGTCGCACATAAGCAAGTTGGCCACATAAGCGAGTCGGCCACTTTTTGGCACTCCGCCATAACAAATCCAAATAACTTAACTACAACATATCTATTTGATTTAATCGACGGTATTCTTTTCGCTAATTAGAGTTACAGCTTTTGGACAAGTGCATGCATTATATTTAAGTCTTGTTACAGAGGTATATTGCCATTCCCTTCTCTTAACCCGTGTGCGACCAACCACCTTTAGCAGCTATTAGTAGCATATTTTTACTATAACCTTTTTGCTAGCTAAAAAACCTTGTTTATTTTATATAATACGTATTCTTTTTTACTAAAATTCTTTATTTTAATAATTATATATGCGTAGGATCGAATTGTTGCTCCGATAAGTCCTATAATACCGCGACGCGCCCCCTCCGACGCGCCCCATAACAAGCCTTATAACCTTGCCCCGCAGCCTTATAACGCGTTTTCTAACAAGCCTTATAACCTCCCATATTGCGAATATCTTCTACGTATTAAAGCCGTACAAAAAACGCTTACGTATACGGGTCGGGAATTCGGTCGGTAATCGTATTTCTGTTGGTCGGCTTTAATACTTTCGAAATAAAGGTAATATTAGTTTAGACGCGTTAAAAGGTGGGCGGTCGTATACGGATTAGCAAAAGGGGAATGGCAATATATGTTCGCAATAAGCCTTATATAATATATACACTTGGTAAGGGGTTGTAAATAAGATCAGTATAAAAGAATACCGTCGATTTGAGTTAATTAGAGCTGTTGTGATTAAGTTATTTGGACTTGTTATTACGGAGTGCTAAAAAGTAGCCAACTCGCTTGTATAGTCGACTCGCTTATATGCAACGTTATTATATTTTAAAATTTTATAATAAAGATTATAACGTATACCGTTAACCGAATTAAATAATTAATAATAAAGGATATAACATTAATCGAATATTTTGAGGCCGTATTCGAACTAAATAGGTGTTATAAATTTAATAATAGTTGGTTTCGGATATTGAACAATAAATGCATAATATTAAGCGATCAAAATTATAAAATTAAATTACAGAAATTAAGAGCCCATAAATTAAAAAGAATGTTACTAAATTATTAAGACCTACGTAATTATAAGATATAACTATTAAAACGCGGCAAATTATTAATAATACCGTATGTTATTATTTATAAGAATTTAAAAAAATTAAGAAAACTTTTTAACCCGAAAAATATTATTTGATTACTCCCATAGCCCGTATAAAAACGTTTAAAATACCGTCAAGGTCAGAAATAAGGCGTTAAAATGTAAAATAAAAACGATAACGTCGTTTTAAAAGTTAATACGGATTAAGAAATTAAGCAAATTAAGCGAAAATGGGGACGCCCGAAGAAGATAATACCCGAACTGTACGCCCTGGAAGCCCCGGACGAAGCCCTAGAGCTGATACGTAAGCTGAAGCTGGCTTTGACCTAAGAGGGCGATGATTTAGATAATTGCGACCCGTACCCGTACCCCTTCCATTTCTACCTATAGCTGACTGATGCCGACGATAAAGACGGCTACAGGCTGCACGCTGTGGTGGATGACGGCCCGTTATTAAAGGAAGTAATAGGAGGCCCAGAACGCGAGATATAGCTTAAAGCCATTTTTATTAAAATTAAAAAAAACTGTTAACGCGGAGCTTTTTAGTTTATAACTCGCGATAGGGCTTACGGGTATCTTATAAACGTTAAATAAGTGCTAAAAAACGTATACGTTTATAAAAAACTAAAAAAGTATAAGGCCCGTATTTACGTTAAGAGATTTATTTAATAGAAGGGAATTAATTATAATAAAATAATAATTAATATTAAAAAAGTTATTAATTAAAATTTTTTAAAAATTTTCATTCTTATTTTAAGTGGTATATAATTTAAATCGATTTTATCGTTACTTACTTAAATAATAACTTAAAAAAAGATATTTACAAAAAGTTTTTTCCTATACTAAAAAAGATTTCGACGTATACCTGGAGAATAAAACTAAGAATTAATTTGTTCTTAAAAAAGATATCAAATTAATAAACTTTTTATACGGCTTAAAACAAACAGGAATTATTTAACAGGCTAAAGTTAAGGAAATATTTACGAAATACAATAATCGTTTATTAATTTTAAATTACGCGATTTATCGTAATAATTAATTAAAAAACGTTATTACTTTATAGGACGATAATTTCTTACTTATAAGACTTAACTTATAACGCTTAGAAAATATAATTAACGGAATTGCTAAAAACGTACTTATTAAAAAACTTAATAACGCGGATTAATATTTAAGTGTACGAATTATCCGTTTCTTGCTTATTGGAAACGTTAAATTAAACTAATAATAATATATTAAAAAGGTATTAAAATTATTACGATTAAATATTATATAAAAATAACTTACGTTATTTATTGAGAATTATTTATAACATGCTGTAAAGAGCGAAAACACTATAATTAATAAAGAAAATACCTATAAATGGGTAAATCTTATAAAAAAGTTTAATTTTTTCAATTATATTAACCAACTAGTTATAACGTTTATAATGTTAACTTGGATTAAAATTATATACAACTTATTCTTAAAGTACCAAAAATATATTAAAAGATTATTACGATACTTAAACGGTATTATAAACTTATTACTTCGGTATCGAAAGTTAAACGAATATTACCCGTACCGGAAAGATAACAACTTAAATTTATTCAGAGTAATAGATATAAATTTTACAAAGAATAGTAAATTAATTAAATCTATTACAAGCTACGTATTTTTTATAATTAAAGTACCCGTAGTATAATATTTAAAGCTATAAGGTATTATTATTAAATGTATTATTAAAACAGTATACGTAAGGACGGAAATAGTTATAACGAAGGCAGCCGGGATTAGAAACGTTTTAATAAAGTTAAAACTTATATTAAAAAGCTTTATTCTTATTTTAAAGAATAATACAAATACGTTAAAAAAGGTAACAGAAATATAAATAGCTCGACAGCAACGTTATATACGGCTCGAATATTATTACGTACGGTAAAAAGTATAAAAGGGTAATATTTATTTTTAGTACGTTAAAAGTAAGAATAACCCCGCAAATGGGCTTACGAAACCATTGGACAGGGCTAATTTCGAAAGATTCGTAGCGAACTTAGGACTCGAAAGGATATAGGGGCTTAATTCCCTAACATATTAAAAGTTAATTAATTATTGTAAGGATTTAATGGGCGAAATTACCTGAAGCACAAAAGCGTGTTAATAATTAACGCTTTAAGGTGCTTACGGCTAGTGGGTTAGGATGTAGGATGCAACCTGGGATACCCTTTATCTGGAAAAAGCCCTTTAAGCATGGATTGAAGTATGTAATAAGAGCTTGGCCCAGATAGTTTTAATTTAAATTTAACATCAACCACATAGTTTGCGCCAGGCTACTGCATTTGATTACTATAACTACTAACAAATAAGTTAACATTTTTAAAAAGGTTTATAACGTTATATTACTTAAGCTTTAGGTTAAACCTAACCGTAATAACCATTAAAGTTTAAAATAACTTTCCAACAAATATAGCTACGTATATATCGCTATACGCGTTTTTAAGTTATTAATCGCTTGGTATAATGAAACAGGCTTTACATTTTTAATCCTAGCTATACTTGTTAACTTTGTAAATGTATACTTATCTACATTTTAAAACTTGTTTCCTTTTAATAAAAAATTAATTAACGACTTCTTAAAATCGTATCTTTTTATAACTTTATAAGTAAACCTTTTCAGCTTTACGGAATATCTCTTTTAACGGGTATATACTTAACCTTTTATAGCTTTACAATGATAATGGTAAATTTCGGCGGTATATTCATTCCAGTACTTAATATAACACTGTTATCCTTAATATATTAAAACTATTCCGATTAAAATAACGCGTATTTCGGGTAATTCTTTTTCTTAATTTTCCGCAACTTACCGGCCGGTTATCGAATATATATACGGAATAAGCTTTATATCTAACCTTAAATATTACCTCCTATACTTTATATTTACCTCGGATAATATCTTTTTAATACGGAACGTATGGAAAACTTTTTACTCGTAAGGTACCTTCATTTTTTACCGCCACTTTATATTAGATAAAAAAAAAGGAAATTTAAGATTACCTCGATTTTTTCTATTAGCGTCATAATCGTAATAATTAATAAAACAAACGCAAATAACGGTAATAATTTAAGGGACGGAAATAATTTAAATGTAAAAATCGTATAAAAATAGTTAATCTTTTACGAATAATTTAATTTTCCCTATCTCGTACATTTTTACGTTAATACCTTTCCAATATTATAGCTTTAATTTAGCTGGTACTTAAATCTTACTTAAGTTTTTATTCTTTTTAAGTATATATTAGGTGGTTATTAACTTAATTAAGTATTTTTACTTATTAAAATAACTTTTATAACTTTTCTTTTATAACGTATAAAAGGTTATTTTTTAAATTTTTGATATTACTTAAACAAGTAAAAATTTCGTTAAACTATACGTCTGGAATAGTAATAACCTTATTAATTAGTAAGTTTTAAGTTTCGTAAATATTAGTAAATCGGTAAGCGACAAAATAATTAATTTACGTTTTAGGATTTATTTTTTAATATCTTTAATTTTTCTTTATAGCAGTAAATACTATAACGTAAGCCATATAGCCGCATGCTCGTAAATAAGCTTATTAAAGCTTTCGATTAACTATTATAATATTATTTTTATACATTAGGTAAATGTAATATACTTTATATAAGCTTTGCGAAAAAAGTAAGTATTTAAGATACGGTTATATAAATATATTACTACTTTAAAAATATATGTAATTAAAAACGAAAACAACTTAACGTTATTTCGTATCGTAATTGTTCTTTTCTTAGTTATACCCCCTAAACGTTTTGCACTTCCGTTTTAAACTTAGATATACGGTATTACACACCTAAATTTAATATTAAAAAGTAAATAATTAAAATATACTTCGAAGTTGGTAATTTTTCAAAATTTCGTTGTTGGAATTTAATTATTTCTAAGGAAATCTTATTCTAATTTTTCAAAACATTTAAATAATACCGCAACGTTATAATTAATATATCTTATTTTCTATTTTTAAGATATATATCTCAAATAATACCTATATACGTGTTAATTATAAATATGATAAATTTATACATTTTACATTTCTTTTTTCGAAATTTATAAAATCGATGGCAAATCTTTATTCTAATTAGGATATTCCCTCCTTTAGCTTACCGCGTATTTACCTCTTAGCTTTCGCCTTATTGTATATTTAGTATTTAACTATTATAAAACCTTTTATACGTACTTTTTTTACATAGGACTATAATTAAACGATTACTTTAAAACCTAGATATCCTAATCTTAAATACTATATAATACCGTTACCAATTCGCGGTATTTTTGCTATATACGAATTAAAGTTTCGTTTAGCAGTAACTAAGATTATATAAAATATTATTATATTAGTATTTTCGATAACGAATTAATTAAATTGATTTATTAATATAAGAACAACTTAATTATAATTATCTCGAATGCAATTATTAATTCCTTTATTATCGTACTAGTACCCATTTTTTCGAAACTACCGGAATAATATTAAATTACATACGAAATTTTTGTAATAAGCCACGTCATATAGATATAACGTTTTTGTTCCGTTAAAACTTTGAAAAAATACATTAACCTTTTCGTACCCCTTAATCGGGACGAAATTATTGCCTGCGTACACCCCGTCGCTTTCTACGGTTAGTTTAAAGTTTAAAAACCTATTAATCAAGTTAAAGATATACATCGTAAACTATAAGTTTAAAATAGTAAAATTTTTAAACGGTAAAACGAAATACTTATAACGTTACGTTAATTAGTAATTAAACAATACGCTAGTACTTATTTTACACTTTTTAAAAGTTAATTTATCTTTTATATATTAATTTTTTTATTAAATTTGATACGCGGGTAATTTTTTTTAAAGAATAATTAGCAATAATACGATTTTAAACAACTTATTTTAAATTTTTGGTATTTCGGAAAATTTTTAGGACTTTATTAAGGAATGCATAAAAACATTAAAATAACTTATAGTAAAAATTTAAACACGTTTTACAACGTATACCTTATAAGCTTAATTTATTATGCTTTCGTTTCTTATTATTTCTGTCCGAATATAAACCTTTACAATTACCTCGTTTCGACCCTTTCCTAAAGGTCTATTACGTAATTAATTATTAATATCCTTACTTTCTTTTTAATTAGGATTATTTTAATAAAAGGAATTTATTAATATCTTATACAACGTAAAAAACGTTACCTTAACGTTTTTTAATAATTATTGTAAATTCGTTATGGCCTAATAATTTAAAAAGTTAGCCGTTATTCTTTAATAATTGTCAGCAGTCACAGTGATCAAATGCAGCCTGGCGTAAACTATGTGTTAATATTGAATCTAAACTAAAAACGTCTGGACCAAGCTCTTATTACATACTTAAATTCATGCTCAAAAAGCTTCTTCCAAATAAAGGGTGTCCTAAGCTGCATTTTGCGACCTAACCCACCAGCTGTAAATACCTTAAAGCACTAACTGCCAATACGCCCTTTTGCTTCAGGTGGTTTCGGCTATTAAATTCTCGAAAATAATTAATTAAATTTTGATATGTTAAGAAATTGAACTTTAATTTTTTTAATCGTATATCCTTTAGAGGCCTTAGGTTTCGGACGATAAGCTTTAGCTTTTCGTAAAATTATAAAAAAATATTTTTGCGGGAAACGTTAATAGTTCTTAATTAGTTTTTATTAAGGTTAATTAAGGTGTTTTTATTTAAGTAACCTCCCTTTTTATGAAATATCTTTTCGGAAAATACTTTTAATAGGAAATTGTTAATATATTACGTATATTTTACCATAACGTCGTTTTTTTATAGGGACTTTTTAAGCGCCATTTTATAATACCGATAAAAATAATAGCTATAGACTTTTTGCTTTATTATAATGTAAATTCTTTTGCACTTAATATTTAAAATAACTAGGATTAGTAAATATTACGGACATTTTCAATTAGCGGAAAAATATTTTGTAAAGAATTTTAAAAAAGGAATTAACTAAATAAAAAATTTAATCCCCGGAGGAAAGATAAAATAAAAAGTTGTGACTTTAAACATAGTAACGATTAACGCCGTAAATGCTTTAATGCGTTAAGGGGGTATATTAGTTAGCAGGGGTGCGTTAGCACCCCATTTACTGAAAAATCCCTTTAATCGGAACATATATGTTCCGAGACTAGATGTTACGGGAAACGGTTGCGCTAAAACCGAAACAGGATCCAAGTGGATCAGTTACGAGAACAAATATGCATTTAAACGAAAAATCCGAGCTGCTCCGTCGGAGCAGAAGGAAGCAGTATGTATTTAAATGAAAAAATCCGAACTGCTCCGTCGGATTAAAAGAAAGCAAAAAAAGATATATACCTTTAAAATTACGTAGTTAGATTACGATAACTTGTAATATAACTTCGTTCCCTAAGGCACCATTGGTATTACGAAACGTAATTAAGTTATTTATTACTTTATTGCTTAATTTCTCATAATATTTACCAAGATAAACCCGGCGACTTAGGTTTAATAATTGGTTAATTAACTTAGCCGTTATACGTTGCAAGTTTTTTTTAATAATACCGTCAGACTTTAAGCAATATTTCGATAACATATATACCAGCAAACAACCCGCTTACGAAATCCCTAAGGACAACAACATGGATTCGGACGAAAAAAAGCAATCGCCCTCGCCAACTAAAAAAGACATTTTTCGACGTTTAGATCTAGTAAATTAACGCATTAGTTAATTCGAACGAGATAATGCGGAGCTCACTTTAACGCTTTAAGCTATTCGAACCCTTCTAGAACAAGCACGACAAATATCTGGAGAAACGCTTATTCAAGCAATATCCAACAAGGAAATAGGAAAAGTATTAAAACCCCTTTAACCGGAATCTTTCGACGGTACGTCCACTAAATTACAATTATTCCTCCCGTAATATCGATCGTATTTCGGGTACTTTCTAGTAAGCCTCGTTATACCTAAAGCACGAGTTAAGTTTGCGGCTGGACAACTTTCAGAACATGCCGTTACCTAGTTCGAACCTGCCATAAGGGAATATGTTACAGTATTTTTGGAATAACAAAACCCGAAAGTAATACGAGTTTATAGTAATTATAAGATTTTCGAACAAACTTTTTAAAAAACCTTTAAAATGGTAAACGAAAAAACGAAAGCAAAAATGAAAATCCAGCAACTACGATAAAAAAGATCTACTTCCAACTATGACAACGAATTGATCCAATTTTTTTCGAAGCTTAATTAGGGATAAAAAGCTTTAATGGCTCGATTTTTCGACGGCCTTAAGAAGAAAGTTTAAAAAGAACTATTTAAAGAAAATCGACCAAAATACTTAACCGATTATATTGCGATAGCCGTAAAAATGGATAATTAATAATATACCTAACAAACTTATAACGTTAAAAAAATACAATAATAAATTACGTTATAATACTAATACCAGCGCATTACGACGATAAAATACCGCCTACAAAACGGAGCCCGGACTTATCGAAATTAATACGGTACAACGATAAAACAAACGACGTATCGAATACTAAAATTGCGGTAAAATAGGCCATAAGGCCCCTAAATGCCGGTCACTTAGGAAATTACGTTAAAACAAACCATAAACCCTAATACCCACTGGATAACCATTTAACAGCAATAAAGGAAAAACCTTCGCTATAATACGAAAAAGTAATAACCTAGCAAGATCACCCTCTTAAAACCTGCTACAAGGACAAACAGAAGCCAAAAAATTATCTTAAGCAACCATACGAAAGCAGCAACAACAGCAGGAAATACTGCAACAATAGCTACAAAATTATTAAAAATGGGAAGGATTAACCATATAAACATTCTCGTCCAAAATATAACAAAAAAAACAACAACGATACTTAGCCTAAATACTTAAAAAATAACTGATGGACCATAAAAGATAAACGGAAGCCGTAACTCCAAAAGAACTAAGTTAACACGGGCAACTGCACCCAATTTATTACACACGAACCAGTTACCTTACGTATGAACAAGATAAAACTTATATTACTAAACGACTTTCGCGTATGTAAAATTAAGGGTTAGATTTTACTGCAGTACAGAAGGAAAATCCGAGAAACCGACGATGGTACTACTAACTATATCGACAAACTAATAAAAAAATATCGACGAAATAATAACTTACAAAAGTTGGCCAAAAGGACAAAAATATCCACATAGAAATCCCTTATACTTTTACAACAGTTATAAGCCTTTTTTAAAAAAAAAGTATCGTAGGAAAAATTTAATAAAACGATATAATAACTAATCGTTAATTTACACTTCGAACTAACTATAACCTCCGACCCCACGAAAAGAAAAAGGATTTTAATAAACCTTACCCAACTTACAAAAAATTTATAAGGGAAAGATAAAAATACACTAATATAAGACATTTTGCGTAAAGTAAATATGAAAACTATCCATTAAAAAAAAGTATAAAGATAAAAGGAACGCTTTATACGAGAAGAAGCCGAAATTAGAAGACCAAAAAACAATAAGAACATATCAAACGGTTACGAAAAAAAAACGACATCCTCCATACCCGAATACAATAACGGCACCCAAACGAGGAAAGCTACTTATAAAAGGGCCGCAGGATAACAAAACCCAAAAAACCCCCAGGAGCTTTCAAAAAGGGCTTTAGTAATAATAAGGAATAACGAGTATCTTATTATTTTAAAAGTACGAATTGGAACACACTGGTGTACCGCTATAATAAACAGCGAAATTTTAAAAAGTAATTACATTATACCGGAAATAATTAACCAACTTAAATTACCATAAAGATATAAAAAAGACCCTTATATTGCGAACACCGCCGAAAGCCAACATTTCCTTTGCGACAATAGAAAAATCATACGCGAAATTAATTACTTTAATATTTTTTCCTTAAAAAAATATATATTAATTAATTCCGATATTATACCGCTAAGAAATTACGACATAATTTTAGGAATAATATGGTTACCCCAGTATAACCCCTTAATCAATTAAGCTATTAACTAGGTAAAGCTTTTTTTACGACCTAGCGACAAAAATCAGGAAAAAAAATAAAGATTTTAACGTCTAATTAAAAATAACGACGAATACCGGCATAAGGAAACGACAGAAATCTTACTACTTATAAAAATATAATACAAAAAAGAAAACAAACAATACCGAAAAATACGACGCGTTATTACTACTATCAGAATAAAATTACGGCAATTAAACGACGATTTATAACAAAAGCCCCAAAAGTTAAAAAAATTAACTAACGTACTATTATAATATTATAAATATAAACGCTTATATCGGAAAAAGTTTAAAACGAAATTATTAAAACATAACAAATAAAACTATGAAATTATCTAAAAAAAAAACATCTACTAAGTTCTACCTGATTTATAACCTTAACGAAATAAAGTTATACGTATTTAGAAAATATTTAGAAAACCGACTTAAAAAAATGGATTCGATTATCTAAGTTACCAACTAAATACCTAATATTTTTCGTAGCCAAAGAAAATAGCAAATTACGACTAGTTATACATTACCAATAATTTAACAGCATTATTATTAAAAATCGAATACCGTTACCGCTTATTAAGGAAATAAAAAATCGCTTCTATAAAACATAATAATTCACTGCTTTCGATCTTAAAAATAATTATAATTTATTTCGAATTAAAAAAAGTTATAAATAGAAAATAGCGTTTCGAATAAAGTACGGCTTTTACGAATACATTGTTACTTTTATAAAACTTATTAATATACCTGCTATTTTTTAACGCATGGTTAACTACATCCTACGGGAACATCTTGATATTTTTGTAATATGTTACCTTAATAACATTTTTATCTTTTCGGAAACCAAGCAATAATACGGAAAATACGTTTATAAGATATTATAATTATTTCAAAATGTTCACTTACTAATTAACGCGGAAAAAAGCTAGTTCCATACATAAAAAGTTAAATACTTAAGCCAAATTATCACTTCCGGATATATTAAAATAAACCTTAAGAAAATTGCTGTAGTACGAGATTAAATTACGCCTATTACAGTTAAGGAAATACAAACCTTTTTTGGATTCGCTAACTACTATCGAAAATTTAATAAAATTTTTAACCAAATAATAATACCTCGAAACAAACTTATACGAAAAGGAAAAAAAATTTTATAAACGCCAAAAACGGAAAAAACCTTTTAACAGGTTAAGGAAATAATTATTAACCAACTAATATTAATTATGTACGACTTAAACCGCCCAGTAAAACTAAAGACCGATACGTTAGATTACGCTTTAGGCGTAATAATCGGATAACAAAACTATTAAAATATACTACATTTTATTACTTTCTTTTTTTATAAGTTGCAAGAATCCGAATTACGATATACTATTTCTGATAAAAAGTTTTTGGCCATTATTAAGGTATTCCGCAAGTTTAAATACTTTTTCAAAGGTAATTAATATTAGGTTAAAATTTATACGGATTATAAAAATTTTACCCGATTTATTACGACTAAAAAACTTACAGCACGATAACTCCGTTACGCTGAAAAGCTAGCAAAGTACGATTTTGTTATTATTTATCACAAAAGCTTAAAAAACGGCAAAGCCGATATATTTAGTAAACGACTAAACCGAAAGGAAAAAATAGGTAAAGTTAGTTATATAGTTTTTAACATAATTACCGAAGGATATTTACGCTTACGACAAATCGCGATCATACGAGCAGTAACTCTAAATAAGTTAGCCCCCCGGTCAACGCACCACCCCCTCAACGCCCCACATTTCCCCATATAAAATCCACAAACCCACCTATTTATAACTAATTAACAAAAATAGATAGTAAAAAAGGGAAACTATTTATATCATTAAATAAATATAAAAAAACGATATAAAAAGTTTTAAGAAAAAATACTTAAGACAAAACAATAAAACAAATCAAAATATATTAAGAAAGTTTCGGAATTAGATATAATAAAATAAAATTATAATAACATTTTAATTAATAATATTTTACGCTTTCAAATATATATATATTAATAATTAAAGACAACTTAATATATAATCACTACTACTTACTAAATATATATTATATTAATTAATATACAAATTTAATTTTAAATTATTTTAAGATTATTAATAAAAAGAATAATTATATAATGGTTAAATAATAAAAAATAAGGTTATAACAATTATTTAAAAAAAGTAAATTAACAACTCTAATTAATATAATTATAAATATATTAAAGCTTTTTTCTTTTGCTTTTTCTGTTAATAAAGGGTATAAAATTTTAATATATATTATAATTTTTATATATCATACAATTATAAAATAATAGATAGAAATCTTATATATACGCATATAATTTTTTAATTATTTTTATATTAAAATTTAACTTTAAAATTAATATATTATAGCAGGTTTTAAAAGTTACTATAATTAGTTTTCTTAAACTTTTATAGTTAAAAAGGTATATTTTGTAAGAATTTAACCTAGGTATAATATATAACTTATATATTATAAATATTTAACTTATATTAAATAAAAGTAAAGTACTTAATATTTATAACACATATAAATCTATAGCTTTTTAATTTTAATATAACACATGTTATAAGCTAAAATAACTATATATAAGTCCTGTATAATAATAAAAAATAACTAAATCCTCGATAAGTATATATAATTAAATTATATGCATTTCGAATTACGATATAATTAAAAAATGAACAAATAAATACGTATTTGGATTATTAATAACTATTTTATTTATTATTTTTATAATGCTCCTTTTTATTAATCTTTTATATAATAAAATATATATATTTATTATGTAATATTTTTTATATTATATTATTATATACTTTATTTTTTTAAAACATAGTATATATAATGTTTAATTATATTATATTATTGTTTTAACTTTATAATTACATATGTAAGCGACTTTTTAAAATTATACATTAAATATATTACGTAATATTAAAATGAAATGTTTATATAAAATATTTAAAAAATTTTAAATATAAAGCAAACAAATCTATATAAAAATTTGAAATATTTATATATTATTCTTTAAAAGCGAAATATTAATATACTGGTTATTATTTGTTACTATCTATTTTTATTGATTAATTATAAGTATATAACCTTTGTGGAAAATGTGGGGCGTTAAGGGGGTGGTGCGTTGACCGGGGGGCTAACTTATATATTAAAAAATTAAGGTATATAACAACAACTTACTAAAAAACACAAAATTAAACAAAATATAGGTTCCCGAGGAATACCGGGAATATTTTGTACGAAAAATATACGAACATCCATTATATGGATATCCAGGAACCTACAAAACCTTAAAACGCTTTTAGCGCACTTACGAATTCCCAAAAATAAAAAATATCGTCCAGAAAATTAAGAACCAGTACGATATTTATGCCAAAGTAAAAGCACGACGACACAAGCCATACCGAAAACTGTAACTTTTACTAATCGCAAAACGAATTTAGGATTTCGTTACGATAAATTTTATCATCAAACTTTTTTTATCAAAAAACCTAGCTATGGGCATATATTACAATAACATTTTTATAATCGTTAATCGATTTACGAATTTTTTTTATTTTTTACCTTACAACGAAAATATAAACGTTAAGTAAATAACATATATTTTTTTTAAAAACATCTTTAGTATATACGAATTACTATACGAAATCGTTTTAAATAAAGGAACCACTTTTACGTTTAAGTTTTGGTAAAGCCTAATAGCACAAATTGACTTCAACTATAAGTTATTTAGCGCATTTTAACCTTAAATAAATGAATAAACAAAACGATAAAATTAAATATTTAAAACTTACTTTCGATACTATATTAATTACGAGCAAAATAATTAGGTTAAAAAATTATTAGTAATTTAGATAACTTATAATACTAGTTATTACGAAAGTATTAAAACCACCTCGTCTACCGCCAACTTCGGATTTATATTAAAAATTTACAAAAACTTACAAAAAGAAAAGGATTATTTAGTGTTAAAACAATTCTAACGTTAAAACAACTTAAGCAGTTGCACTAGGAAATACAAACAAACCTCGAAGTTGTACGTAACTAAATAAAAAAATACTATAACTAAAAACGGTTAAAAGGACTAACCTTTTTAAAAGAAAAAATGGTTTATCTAATTACTAAAAATATCTAAATAAAATAACCAAACAAAAAGCTCGATTTCAAATACATCGGCCTTTATAAAATTATTAATTAAACTTACCACCCAAAGTTAAACTCCACTTAATTTTTCATATATCTTTACTTGAGTCAACCGCGAATATCATCAAAATACACATCAAACAAGATAATACGGAAGTAAAAGATAAACAAAAATATAAAATAGAAAAAATCCTTAATACTCGAAAGGTTAATAGACTTACTTAGTATTTAATCAAATGAAAAAAGTATCCCGATTCGAAAACCTTCTAGGAGCCCGTTAAAAACCTTATTAATGCCTAGCGCCTGCTAAAAAACTTCCACTAGCAACGGTACCACGCAAAAAAAAAATCCCAATCAAAATCCGGAAAAAACCCCTCGGGCAGTAACTAGTCGGAAGTAAAAACAGTCAAAAAAGCCTCAAAATGTTACTTTTCGGCCGTTAAACGTTCCGCTTTTTCCTATTTCTTTAATTTATCCAACAATTAAACTCCCCGGTTAACTATATCAACCCCTTTTTTGCAAAAAAATCCTATTACGTACGAAAACGATCCAAACGAAATAAGGTTTTATCCAAGCGACGCGAAATAACCTTTAGCTCCTTACGAATGTCGCGTAATTATTAACGAACCAACACCTCCTCCGCCTTAAAACGCTTCATTTCGTTATTAATATTGTTTAAAGAAATTAAAGGAATACCGGAACCATCGTAATATCGCTTTTTGCGGATACAGTTATCGCAACGAAATACGCTATTAGACATAACACATTTATCCCTAACACGAAAACAAAAAGTATACGGTATAACTTCGAAACCAGAATTAATAACAAAACGAATAAACGTTTTTTTTTTTCTACCTTTTAATCACGTTCGGATACCGCCTTTTCCTTACGAACACGAAATTTACAAAACTTGTTAATACGACCGGACATAATAAAATGCGGAACATTTACTTCGGAAAAAAATTTTCGGGATGAAAATTTAAAAAAAAAAAATCGTATTACGGAAAATGGTCGCGTTAAAACCGAAACAGGATCTAAATAAATTAATTACGAAAACAAGTATATATTTAAACGAAAAAATCCGAACTACTCCGTCGAATCAAAAAGAAAACAGTATGCATTTAAACGAAAAGATCCGAGTTGCTCCGTCGGATTAAAAAAAAACAAAAAAAAGATATATACTCCCGAAATTACGTAATTAAACCACGATAGCTTGCAATACAACTTCGTTACCCAAGGCACCTTTGGTATTACGAGACGTAACTAAGTTATCTATTACTTTATTACTCAGTTTCTCATAATACTCTGCTAACATAAACCCGTCGACTTAGGTTTAATAATTAGTTAATTAGCTTAGCCGTCACACTAGATCACCTTAAAATGCAATGCGCGTTCTAAAACACCTGCAACTAGTTACTGAATATAACAACAACTAATGTCCCTTATATCTGACAGGTGCAAATCTTACGTTTTAACGGCAATAAAAATTTCGACGTAACAAAAATTAAGAACTTTTGCGCAGTAGAAGGTATTGAACTGGTAATTTCCAGCGCTTATAACCAGTATCAAAACGGAGTTGCGAAACGCGGCATATAATTTCTTTAAAATAAAACACGCGCGATTATAGCACAAATAAGGATACCGACATACTTTTAGGACCTTGTAATAAAGGTTATAACGCATACCGTTAGCCGAACTGGACAATTAACAGTAAAGGATATAACATTAATCGAGTACTTTAAGGACGTATTCGAACCTGATAGGTCCTACAAGCCTGACAATAGCTACTTTCGTATCCTTGGCAGTAGGTGCACAGTACTGATCGACAAAAACTACAGGACCAGGTCAGAGAAGCTAGCAGCCCGAGGAGCAAAAGGAGTGCTGCTAGGTTATCAGGGCACACATAACTACAAGGTATGGCTGCTAGAAGGCGGCAGACTGCTGACAACACCACATGTCACTGTTTATGAGGACCTGGAAGAGCCAGGACAGCCCCCTAGCCCGAAGGATATCATTCGGTCACTCCCACAGCCCGTACAGAAGCGTTTGAGACACCGTCAGAGCCAGAAACAGGGCGTTGGAGTGCAGAACAAGGACGACAACGTCGTTTCAGAGGACGATACGCACCAGGAATGCATCAAGCGACTGCCACGGTACCTAAACGGCACCACAGACCTGTCGCTTCGGTACCGGAAGCTAGACGAAGAGCACCCGCACAGGAAGTACAACAACCTAGGCCTGTTCGGAGCAGTGGATACAAGCTTTGCAGACGACAGCGAATCGGCTAAGTCCACTACAGGCTACGTGTTCTTCATGGCTGGGGCACCCGTTTTGTGGCTTTCAAAACTACAGGGTATTGTTACTAAGTGTACTACTGAAGCAGAATACGTAGGGGCAGGAATAGCTGCAGCGGAGGTAGCGGGGATCAGGAACTTCCTGACGGAGCTGAAGCTTATGCCAGAAGGCCTTATTCCCATTCTGGAGGATAATATAGGTGCGCTAAAATGGGTGACAGAGACCCAAATGACCCGAAGGAAGCGCTACATTCGGCTAGAATACCACTACGTACGGCAGGAGGTATAGGAAGGTAATATCAGCTTCTAGTACGTAGAAAGCAAGGATAACCCAGCAGATGGGCTTATAAAGCCATTGGACAGGGCTGATTTCAAAAGATTCGTAGCGAACTTATGACTTGAAAGGATATAGGCACTTGATTAATGGAAACAGGGCTTCAACTCCCTGACAGATTAAGACTTAGTTAATTGTTTTCGAGGGATTTAATAACCGAGATTACCTAAAGCAAAAGGGCGTATTGGCAGTTAATGCTTTAAGGTTGCTCACGGCTGGTAGGTTAGGCTGCAGGATGCAGCCTGGGACACCCTTTGTCTGGAAGAAGCTTTTTAAGCATGGATTTGGATATGTAATGGGAACTTGGCCAAGACGGTTTTAGTCTAGAGCAACATCAACACACAGTTTGCGCCAGGCTACTGCATATGATCACCGTGACTGCTAACATGTACATTAATACGTAATTTACTTAATAAAATCATAACAAAAACTTTTAAGTTTCGAAAATAATATTTAATTAAATTTTCAAATTCGTATCCTTTAAATAACTTTTTTTATAATACTTTAAATTAAATAAAATTTTAAGCAATTTTTTTCTTTTTTTTGCCAAATTTTAATTCGTTCGTTATTAAATAATATAATTTTTTAACGTATATAATTATCGGGGTTATAAGCTTTATAAATATTTCAATTTTGAAAATCTTAATAAAAATATCGTTAAACCTTATAAAACCTAACCCGGAAAATATATATAAAGAATTTACTACATTATTATCGAAAATGCGCAATATAATATTTAATTAGTAAACCTTATAATCTAATTATAAACGTTATTATTATTTCGCAATAACTTTTTACAAATAATAAAATTTTTTTTTCTAAATAATCGTTTTCGTTAATTAATACTCACATCTTTTTTTCGTATTTATTAAACCGTCGCCGAAACCTAAACGAAATTAACTTAAATATTTTAAATAATATAAGTTCCGCGGTTTAAGTAAATTAAATAATTAAAATATCCGGCTTATTATCGTACAAAATCGTAATTATCTTGTTTACTCCTTATAGTTTAATCAAAATAAAAAAGTTTTAACTTATTAAAAATATAGCGGGATTAAAATAAAAATAATAATACGGATATATTAAAACCAAATCCAAAACTTACCCTTATTCCCTTAAAACGAAATGAGGCCACTAACTATATAACAATTACCCCGCAACGATATCGTCGCGATTGCGTACTCACAACCCCTCAAATACTTAGCGCCATCTTAATAATGCGTACACTTCCTCCATACTCCTTCACGCTTCCTTAGCCTCTAACACTCCCGAAGAATAAACGGCGTAAAATATATTATCAAAGAAAAAATTAATACCTATTAATAAGAATTATTTCATAATTATTTCGGTATTTCATTAATCATTAATAACCGGGCGAAATAACGATACTTTAATTAAATCGTTACGAAATAAGCCCAAACTAAAAATATATTTATAATATTAAAAATTAACGATAAAGTATATATTACTATTAAAAATAAAATGGCCGAAACATTTTATTATAGCGATAATACCGTTAACGATATTTGTTATAAATCTATCGCTAATTACTTAAACGATTTAATACTTTAATTACCGGAGAATCCTATTATATCTTAACTTGAAAATTTTCGCATAACGATCCGATAAGTAATTTTTTGCCCTGATTATTCTTTTTAATTATTTTATTAGTATTTTTAACGCTTATTACCAATTTAAAACGGAAATATTTCACCAAATATTCGTGCAAAAAATAGTAACGAACTTTTATTTACGCGTTATATTAAAATTGCCGAATTTACTATTAATAAAATTATGGATCTTTTACTTTAACTTCGTCGTATATTTTAACTACTTTCGGCAAAAAACGCCTTTATAAATTAAAACAATTTTAACATTAATATTAAGGCTGAAAATATTAAAGAAATTACTTTTAAATTTCGTTCCGTATGGTTAAATTATTTTCTAATTATTTTATTATTTTATTTTTTAACGTAATTGTGAGTTATTTAATATATAATATAGGAAGTAATATAATGTTAAAGATAATTTATATTATAAGTTACATTAGTATAACAATAACCCTTAAACGCTTTTAAAAGTTGTAAATTTTTACCTATAAAAATATTTCAGCTTTAAGCAAAATTTTCGGTAATTATCCCAAATACCTTTTCCTTACGAAAAAGGTTTTTCGCTACATTACTTAACCCGTAATAGATTTTACGACATTTTTATTTAAAAAAAATATTGCCGTATAATATTTTAAAAAAATAAAAAAAAAATTAAATAGAATAAAATAAAAATAAAAATAAAAATAAACTTATAAAAAGTGACCGTAAATTTCGATTTAAGTAAATTCGAAACTAAAAAAAAAAGCTCGCCCGTTTAATTACTTTAAAGTTTAACGTTATAAATAAATATATTAAATTATTATATGAAAATAATTTTAAAATAATTCAATTAATTTTTAAAGCGTATTTAAATAATTATCCGGTTTATTTAAGATCATACGGTGCTTTATTACTAAAGGTTACCGGCTTTATAACCTGGCATAATAAAATTAACAGAGAACATATTATACGTTATTCGATATTAAATCCCGCGGCCTTATTCTTAAAGTTCGCCTTTAACGTTCGAATCTTTTTTTATTATAAATATATTACGGGAAATTATGACATAAAAGTTTAATTATATTACAAAATTTAAATAGAAATAATTTTAAATATGTAGAAATATTAAAGATTGATCGGGTCTTAAAATTAACGCATTAATTAAAAGCGTAAAAAAGGTTTTAAGAAAGTTACTAAATAAAACCTTTAAAAAAGTTTAGCGTTATTAATTACGTTTATATTAAAATTATTTCTACCGTTTTCGGCAGTATAAGCTCTAAATTTTATATAAATAAAACCTTTCTATAAAAAAAACTTAGGAAAAATATAAGTTAAAGGCGGTTATGGTATTAACTTATTAACCGCAACGTAAATATGGTTTTTATTTTTTTCCCCGTTA
Source organism: Monosporascus sp. GIB2 (assembly GCA_004155935.1). Taxonomy (NCBI): domain Eukaryota; kingdom Fungi; phylum Ascomycota; class Sordariomycetes; order Xylariales; genus Monosporascus; species Monosporascus sp. GIB2. The sequence goes on along the minus strand of QJNV01000922.1, from coordinate 59,317 downwards.
GGTTAGGTTTATAAAAATATATAATAATAAGAAATTTAATTTATTATATATAATAATTAATTTAAGTTATTTTAAATTCTTTTTTAAAATTAATAAATGTGTAATATTTACTTTTTTCGTCTAAAAGTAGTATTTATTATATATATAATATAATAATTATTTTAAATTATTTCTTTATTTTTTTAACGAAAATAAATACATATCCGATATTTATTTATTTTACCTAAAGATAATATAGTATATATATAATATAATAATTGTTTTAAATTATTTCCTCACTTTTTTTTTAATTAAGTTTGAAATTTACGTATTTTATAGATAAGTAATCGTAAGTACCTAATAGGTTCTTGGCATTATTTATTAGGCACCCGCGGGTAATTCTAACTTGCGCCAAGGACCTATGGGTCACCCATAGGTCCTTGGCATTACCCGCGGGTACCCGTGGGCCGTGGGTAATTTTTGGTGGGTGGTTCCTCCCTCACCCTAGGTAGAGCTACTGCTTGTTATCGAGCCCCCAAATGTTTATTTCCCGATCGGTACTCTTCGCTTTATATACGTTCCAATATCTTAATACGCGCCTCCTGTCCTGGGAGATGGTTCCTCCGCCTGTAAAGAGATCATTCCGGGTGATCCATGAAGCTGTAACCTTTTCTGTGACAAAAAGCAGCGGCATTGGCAGGTTATAGCCATCCATAATGCCTATTAGTTAATTATAGCTAGCTTTATTACATAACCTCCTTTGCTTTCGGTCGGGAGCTACATAAGTCATATGATAAGCCGGGAGCGCAAGAGCCGGCCGCTTAGAGTAGCAGCACACGATGTAACCTTCCATAACAACCAACTTCCTGCCACTGCCGGAAGGGTGGCCCCTGCCCATCCCCGAAGGCGCCGTTCACCTTCGTTCTTTAAGACGACAGCAACATACCAAATGAGCCGCCACCCCTATAGGATCGGCCAGTTAGCCAGCCGTACATTGCCGATCCGCCCCACCACCCCTGCCACCGCTCCTTACGAGTGGCGATCGTTGGGCGTTTCGAGAGCGGACATAAGGTTGCATAGAGTGTGAGAAGTGACTAGAATTGAGCTCTAGGGAGCCTAGATCCTGAGAGGCAGGCGGTACCGGTCTTCAATATTAGTTACCTGTGAGGCTTCTGCGAGACTGCTTCATCTAGACTCTCCCGCTTATGCACTGTTTGCTCTGAGAAGCTCTCCGGCCAACCTGTAGGGTGCTACGCGACCATGCTCTTAGAGGAGCGGAACCGGGTCGAGGTCCACGGGCCCCGAACGGATGAGCCCCCTTTCCGGGAAGCCCCTGACCACCATCACAATAAGCTGGCTCTCCGTTAACACCCCTTTCCAGGACATACAAGGAGAAGTCGCTTTAGCCCATTTTCTAATAGTTACTTGTACAATTTAGACTTCTGGCCCGAGGTCTCACGAAGCACATAACCGGGAACCGTCGGACCTAGTGTCGGGGCTAGTGGATGGATCTCTGCTGCGGATCCATAAAGAGGCTGCTAGGGCGCCGTCATCCAACCAAGTGGAGCTCGGTTCAGTCCGGCACACGACAAAAACAACAAAAAGAACTGGCGAGATGGCCGAGCTGGTTATGGCGTGAGGTTAAGGTTCGTCACCCTTAGCACGACAATATCCTCATGGAGAAATCCGCGTGGGTTCAAGTCCCACTCTCGTCAAGTCACAGTTCTTCCTTCGAGTAGAGGGCCACCTCCGCTTCGGTGTCAAGCGAAGACCAGCCTACTCCCTTGGTGGTGTAGTTGGTTAATCGCGTTCGGCTGCAAATGTCCTATATTGCTACCGAAATTGTCGCCGGTGTCCGGCCCGAGGGAACTCATCGTCTTTCATCCGAATTGGTGTAGTGGCCAACATTATCCGCTCTCATCCCCTACCAGCGAGGGGCGCGAACCGGGTAGCCCGGGGTTCGATTCCCCGATTCGGAGCGTTATATAATATTTGTAATTCTTTTTTAGGGGATGTTCGTAACACTTCAAAATCAGCAGCTTATTCTGAATATACTTAGGTTTTTCCGATGATGTATTTATGGGGCTTGTACCCCAGGTATCTTTATTTTTGCTAATTTTTACTTATGGGTATTATGTTATGACATAACACGGTCGGACCTCGGAAAACGGTCTTTTAGCGGAAAAAAGACCGAAACAGAACACAAATAGGTTAAATCACGTAACATGGATTTACCTGGATTGAAATATCCATCTTAATCCACTTTCGGATATATATATACTCGTTAGATTCCATAAGTTAGATAACAACAGCTTGCAATATAACTTCGTTACCTAAAACACCCTTGGTATTATGAAACGTAACTAAGTTATTTGTTGCTCAGTTTCGCATGGTACTCTACCAACATAAACCCGTCGACTTAGGTTTAATAGTTGGTTAATTAGCCTAGCCGTCACATATTATCTCCATTTTTCCACAATGCATTTAATCAAAATTAATTATATTTTTTAAGTTTGCTGAACGCACGGACATAAGCATTCAGCTACGAAATAGCTACTGAAAGAATTATGGGTCGATAGCTCATTCATTTTGATTCGTCGGACTTTTCGATTTTTGTACTATCGCCATTAAAAAGGTTATTCAGCAAGCTCTGCTGAAGTGTTACGAACTGCACCTTAAAGTTCAAGCATTATATTATGGTCGTTAACTTAGTATTAAGGCAACAATTAAAATATATTAAAAAATCCAATGATTTTAATCATTTATTTACCTTTGAGTCGAAATATTTAACATGTTTTAACTTATTAAGCACTTTTCTTTTTACTTGAATTAATACATATTATTTTACTAAGTATTTTCTTATATTTTTATTTAAGCTCCCGGCTACCGCCTGTGTATAAATGTGATATCTCAGGCGTCGAAGTATTAATATCTTCTTTCAAAACATATTCCAGCCCCCTCTTGCACAATTCATTCCGCTGACCGCTCGTTAACATGCCCGTTCGAATGGTCGTAATGCTAAACCCACGATTTTCCTGGCAATGTTCGACTGTTGCCGCGCAGCGCAAGAACGAGCAAAATAAACCACGAGCCCCAATAGCATTTCTTTAAATGAGGCGCAAGAGCCGCTCAGGCAGTAGCCCGGCTGTTTGATCACCGGCTAGGGGCCGTAATGGTATGTCGAGGAGAGCTGGACGAACCATGACAGGAAAGAATTTATCCAGCCTAATACGTCAAGCTCCAAAGTATTTGATATCCGAGCGAATCTCTTCGTAGCTCGAAAGTATAATCTCCACCTATCAATCTTTCATAGCTCCATCCTCCGGCCGAGATCCGACACATCTTCGTCCCCGCCATTATCCGAGGTGAAGCTGTGCGCCTGGCCCTAGCCTACCGCTAGATAAGCCCACAAGCGAGATCATGCTATCACGGTAGCCCCCGATCGCCTCACGAAACGGTGAATACTTCGTCAGATCCGGCGCAAATCTTCTCAAAAAGCAAACAGGCTGGAACCGATATAAAAGAACCCCCCCGCACAATTTCTTCTGGTAACATGTGATAGGGGTTTTCGATAAACTCTTGTCCGCTCCGCCAAGGGCCGCCCGCCCCTGGGCGAATAGTCCCGCGTAGTTTTATTCGCTCGTAAGAAGTCGTGGGGCGGCAAGAGGTCGTCTCTGACGCGACATGCCGATTCTGGTAGTATTTGAAGGCACCTCCGCCCCCTTGTAGATCTCATCCTAGCTCTCTCCCATGCCGGACTACCGTACAGATCGACATTTCGACCACTACAACCGGCACCCTGGTGAACGCTCGCTTCTTCTAAATCACCACGCGAGAGCCGAGCGCCGGGACCCCGTCTACGCAGACCCGCCGCGCAACAGAAGTCACATCAGCGACCCCGAACCTCACCGATCCGCCGAGCACCCGAACCATGGCGGACGTGGCATGTGCTCCCTCGCCCGAAGGAGCGAACAAGCTTCCGGCTTGGACGAACCCGGACCTCGACCGGCTCATGGTCGTCAGGGCCGCCGAGGGCAGCTTCCGCTCGTGGGCGGAGTCTCTGGTCGACCTGCCGGCGGGCTCGCTCTTCGCGCGCATCAAGGGGGTGACGGTAGGGGGGCCGGCCACCTACAGCTCCGTGCAGGCCGGCCGCGACCTGCACGTCGAGCTCCACTCCGACCTCCTGTACATCAACCACGGCTGCGCGCCCACGCTCGAGTTCGACACGGAGCGCATGGAGGTGCGGGTCGCGCACGGCCGCGATCTGAAGAAGGGAGACGTGCTCACCTTCTTCTACCCGAGCACCGAGTGGACGATGGCGCAACCGTTCGAATGCTGGTGCGGCGCCGGAGAGGGCAGGTGTCTGGGCCGGATCGAAGGCGCTGCGAAGCTGGGCTCCGAGAAGCTGCGCGGGCACCGCCTGAACCGACACATCAGGGAGATGCTAAAGGAAAACGAGGCGGGGCTAGACAAGGGATGGGGCATAGTCTCGGATATGCTTACTCATCACCCAATCTGACTGGTGCGGAGTCCGACGCTGCCCCAGGACAAGCCGGAAGGGGGGCATATATAACCGGAAAATTTGGCGTTGTATGCAGATCGATGATAGTTGGTGTCATGATAAGGATGTCTCATAGTCGGGTGCTCCATTACTGACAATTGAGGAGCTTAAGAGGCTAGATTGACATCTAGGAACCTTGGGCAGAAGTGTTGCATGCCTTCGGTCTACGGTGCTGGCTAGGTTACTCATCTACAACTGTGTGGGAGACGGCCACATATAGCTGTCTCCTCCGCCCAACCTCAAGCGGCTGACCCTCTTTGTCCTACGGAGGCCCGTTCCGTCAGTTAGCCCACACAAATGGGATCTCCGCTCCTAGGTTCCTAGTCATCAACGTAGCCCTCAAGAGCCTTGCATCTGCCCCCTAGCAAGTGTGACACCTTTTGCAGCGGCTGCGGAGCTCGTGCGCCGCTGTAGAGTACGGGCTGCTGGCTTGCAGTCTTAGGGCGCTACGGGCTCCCTAGGGAGAACCCCTCGTCATTGTTACGGCACGTAGGGCTCGGCGCGATCGAAGCAGATTCCCATTTGCTATGTAAAATCTAAGGTGAAGAGAAAAGGAAAACAAAACAACTCCTTCAGCCAGGTGGGCTAGAGCTGGTCCCACCCAATTTACAGGCCAGGTTCCTGCCAGGGTCCTCCGGATGCATACCATAACAATTATCTTGTACTCACCGACGAGGCAGTCGACGAGGGCTGATCCAGTTTCGCCGAGATCGGGATATTGACGCTGAGGCGGCTTTACCGGAAGGACGATGTGGTTGAAGAGGCTACGCAGAACATGGCCGGTGTAGGTGAGGTCTCCATACTACCTTGGCAAGGAGTAGACGGCAATTCTTCGTCGGACCACGGCTCGAGGCGCATTGGGCGGTGCCGTATCCAATCCGTTCTGGTAAGGGCACGGCAGAAAGGCGCGTGGTTAGAAGCGTGCGGGGCGTGACAGAAGAGTCGTTCGCCGCAGAGCTGCATCTCTACTTTCGCTATAACGAAAAGCCACGGACTTCCTGCAGCGGCTTGGGGGATATTGGGGTATAGGAGTGAAAAATCGTATGAATAATAGATTATGAAGGGGTATAAAACTTTGATAGTCCCGAATCTCGCTCTGTTGCCGGATGACATCGGCGGCCATTCTTTCGACGGTGTCCCTGTTGACGGCTGCGTCGTCAATACGCGTGGCCAGCATGGAGGCCATGGCATCCACTTTGTCATTCAGGTCTTTGATCTGGGAATTTAGATGTTCTACTCTGTCGTTGACATTCTGCAGAAGATCAATCGTAGTAACGCGTTGCCCTGGTCCTGGCGTCGTCTGTTTTGATAGTGGGAGTCTCTGTCGATTGTCGTACCAGTAGATTTGGTCGCGTCAGCTATGTCGCTGGCTGTGGTGACGACTTGGGTGTAAGCGTACCGGTCTTAGGCGTCGGAGACAGCGGTACCGGAGGTGGCAACATCACCTTTCACACTCTGTCTCGTCGTAGTGCCATTATAGGCGATTGCGGCATCGTTGGGAGAAATGCGTCGTTGTACGACGTCTGCTGTTGCGACGTCGATGTCTGCGATTGCACCTGTGTCTGAGCTGCCGGGTTCCCCCAACATCCGCCACCTCGAATAGGTATAGCCTCACTGTCCGAAAACCTCCCGACTCCTAAAGGGGCGGGCTGCTGATCATCTAAGACGAAGCTCAGAAATTCCGCGGTCAGAGTGTCAGTCAGGTGGCGGAAGTTATCGTCATCCTGCCATCGATAGTTCCCATAGAGCGATCGGTAAAGACATATAGCTTGGCGTGGAGAAGGAAAGTGCGCTGACGTTGATGTTTTCTGTGAAATGTTGTGACTGCGGGCAAGTTTATAGCTTGACGTGGAGAAGGAAAGAGTGCGCACTGATGTGCTGGGGCCCCCGCTGGAGAGCCTCAATCCTACCGCCGTAGCGATATTGGTCATACATTTGCTCGTGCGCCTTGTAGTAGTGATACAGTCCTCTCTCTTGCTTAAAATATTCACTGCAATAGCCGGGCGAAGGAGCTCGCGGAGATGGTGGGCAGCTCCTTGATGTCAGCGAGCTGGTCCACTATCTTCCCCTCGCACTTTTTGAAGAGGTACGAGAGGTTGCTTTGTAGAGGACGTGCGCTCTGACAAAGACCTTGAGGACAGCACCGCGACGACGCTGCTTCCTCGGCCCGTCAGAGCGGCGCGCATCTCGTGGCGAGGCGATAGGAACGGATGTCGATGCCATTTTTGGATGTGGCGAAATTGCGCAGAGGAAAATATCTTTTCTTTTTTAAAAAAACAAGTGCTTGTCCTACATAAAGGATACCGGCAGCGAGGGTACGCTTGTTGGCTTCGTCGATAATGACGTAGCTGTACTTGGCCATTTTGCGGTCGCTAAGTACTTCCGCAGAAGCAGACAGGTTGTTACGTACTTCAATACAGTCTTCTCGTTCGACATCGTCGAAACGAACACCGTACCCGACCTTCTCGCCCAGCTTTACGTCCACTGCAATATGTTAGGCTAATAATCATATAAATATTTATAGAAATACTTACTTTCGCTGGCTATACGTACGCCTGGGCTGCGTACATACCACCATCTTGCCCTTTGAAAGCTTTTTATAGAGCATAGATTGGGGGATCTAAGTAGTTTTTCCAGGTCCAGTGTCGCTTGTTAGGATTATTATTTTGGACCTTTTATAGGCGGCAATGAATTCCTCCCGCTCTTTGGTGGCGGGGAGGTTCTTGCTGTATTGAATAGCTTTCAGTTTGTTCGCGTCCATGATGCTGACAGTGGTGACAGGAAATAGTGGTGATAGGAAATATAGCGGTGATAGGAAACAAAAGAAGGCGTTATAACGCTGGTTACCAAAGGCTTCTATCTTGGACGATCCATCTTTATGAGGCCTCAGTCCGGGCGAGGACCGGAACACCGACACGTTCACGGCCGGAAACCTGCCGCCGTTCTGGGCCTTGATGTGTTCCCTGGCCGTCTGGCAGGTGTGGTCGAACGCCCGCTCGTTGTCGACCGCGGTGGACGTGTTGCCGCCACGGGTCGCTGAGAAGTTGGTATTGCTGGGGTCGTCTCGGAGGACGGCTCCCTTGAACAGCCCACCCTGGTTGACCGGGTCCAGCTCACTAAGTCTAGCGGACGTCGGCCGCCACTGGTGCGTCTCGCCAGGCGAGGATACCTGACCTCGTAGGGGGACTGGTTCACGCGGCTGACGTTAGGACCACCGCCGGCCGTCACGCCTTCGTCGCTCTTCTTGTTGGTCTTGTTCTTCTTGGGCGCCATTTCGTATGTGTGCATGTATGGATGTATATATGTATGTAGATAGGTATGTGTGGGCGCCCACCAGATCGTGAGGCCCGGGAACGGAGGATCGGGTCGTGGCGGCATCGAAGCGGCAGGATATAGCAGCGCCGGGGCGGCGGGTCATAGTAGCATCGGGGCAAGGTCATAGAGGCGTAGGGGCGGCAGATTATGGAGGCATTGAAGTGGCGTTCTGGATGGGCAGTTCACGCGATCTTGTTGAGCATATGATACCCGATAGAGGCAGAACGATAGTATCCAATGAACATAGTGTTTTTATGTTATTAAGCCTCTCCCGTGTTATTGCAGGGCTTGCGCTTCATAGATGCGTTGAAGATAACAGAGCTTGGTAATTACGGGTAAATGAGTGTGAATAACGATATTGCCGATATAGTAGTAAGGGTAATATGGGATAAAAGAAGTAAAAATAGTATGGCTTCCGCCGGCCTAAGAATAAAGATATAACGCTGGCGCTAAATGAAAGAGCTTGATACGGAACGCTTGCCCGGTAGAAAAGGTAAAAATAGTATGGCTTGCGCCAACCTAAGCGTAAGGAAGGCAAGAAGCAAGGCTGGCGCCAAAGAAACCGCATATAAGGTCTGCCTGGTAAATAGAATAGTAGGGCTTGCGCCGAACTCAAGAGAGTGCAAAAAGAGAGAGAAAAGTGTGGCTTGCGCCGACCTGAGCGTAAGGTAAGAAGTAAGGCTTGCGCCGAACTCAACAGAGTGCAAAATGGGAGAAAAAAGTATGGCTTGCGCCGAACTGAAGGTGAAGAAATGAAGTAAGGCTTGCGCCGAACTCAACAGAGTGCAGAATGGGAGAAAAAAAGTATGGCTTGCGCCGAAGTGAAGGTGAAGAAATGAAGTAAGGCTTGCGCCGAACTCAACAGAGTGCAAAATGAAAGAAAAGAGTATGGCTTGCGCCGAACTGAAGGTGAAGATCAGAGGTTTGCGCCAATTCACCCGGACGAAGACTGCGACGGTGCTGAAAACGGTTCGATCTCCATATGCCGCTTCTGTGCCACGTAAATCCGACAGAGAAGGTATCGCATATCTTCTTCTGTCTTGGGAAAGTCGTAACCGCCGCGCTCATGCGAAAGGAGGCGAGCGCTATCTCCTACGGATGCGAACATTGGCCTTCCGAGGTCCTTGCAATGGTGAACAGCACGGTCCACGCAATGCAGGTCCTCGGTGAGGACGCGGTACGGACTGAACGCACCCTCGTCCTCGCCGCCGCGATGCGCTTCCGTTTCCTGACTGTACGCTACCTTCTTAATGTTGCGCATTAGGACGGAGTACCATGGGAGGGCGAGGCCTGTTGCCTCTATACCGCGTCGCACCTCCTTGTGGATTTGCGGGATGGACTTGGAGCTGTCCCTGCTGACATAAAGCCTCATGCGCATCGTGTCCAAGAACTTGCTGTCGGTCTCGTGGGCGAACGGCACTGCCCTGCGGTCGTTTATGCGACAAGCCACCGCGTACCGTATGAACAAGGTCAGCAGGGTAATATTGGTACCCCAAGGCCCGCCCAGAGTGAGTCGGACGAGTCGGTCGCTGAAGCCACGAGTCCAAACCGGATCTGCGGCCTGCGTTCCATCCGCGAGGGTCACCCGGCCGTGGTATTCTAGGTAGTTGAGGGGGGAGATGATGGAGGTCGGAAAGCAACGGCGCAGCTTGCAAATTTTCTTCCACATCGGAATGAAACCCTTGTTTCCACGAGGGATGGACACGCTTTGTAGGTACTGAAGGTAGGGGTCGTCCTGTAAGCCCTGTTGGAATACGTCCTCCTGTTGCTGAGTCCATGTGCCATCCTTCATAGCGTCTTCGGCTGTCGGGATCCAGCCCTCGAGAATATCTAGCTCCTGAATTTGTGATCGATGCTTGCGCACCCACCCCTTAGAGGAATCTGCCGCCCTTGCTAGTTTTGCCGCTTGATGCTGCCCGATGGTCTGGAGCTCAGGTGGGAGTTCGAAAAAATCCTGGCTCAACTTCTGCTGCTTTTGGGCGGGGGTGGCCTTTCCGCTGGAGCCATTGTTCGACTTCTGCGGTGCCTCGTCTTCGCTCTGGCTGTCGATAGCCGATTTATCAGTGAAATCCTCATCTGAAAATTCGGCGTCGTCGTCGTTGTCGTCTGCGCCATCGAACAGAATATCTTCTTCCAATCCAGAAATCCCACCATCGTTCCCAGTGGCGCCGGCATTCTCTCCAAGTAAAACTTCCTCCGTCTCGCGACTTCTGTCGACCTCGTCCTCGACGTCAGTGAACGCAATCGCCGCGTCCTGGCGAACGCTCTCAGGACTGTATTGGGGGGGGGGAGTAATGGAACTATGACGCTCTACTAATTCCGGGGCATGTCAGCATTGTCCGCACGTGATAAACTTCGGGATACTTGCGCTTTTCGCCGTTGTCGGAAAGCTGACTATACCGCCTCTTTGTGGCCAAACCCGATCCTGTAGCTCGCCGGAGCTGCCCGGCAGAGAGACGCTCCGTGTTCAGACGGTCGAGAGCGGCCTGGTATAGAGGCCTTCCCGAGCGAAAACCAATGGACTTCTCGAGGTTCTCCTTGAACCATGACCGGCGGACCCAGGAATTCTCGATTACCGACTGATGGTGATCGGTAGTCCGCTCGTCCATGCTTGAATTGGTGCCCGGCTGGATGAGGTTAAGCCCGTGCTGGGTGACCAGCGACTGCGCCAACACGGTCACCAGGATCTCCGATAGAGGGATCTGTTCCCCCTTCCAGACCATGACCATGGGGACTGAATGGACCATTGGCTTTAATCCCATGTAACGGATGGAGGCTAGCATGAGCTTGAGCATGCTCGAGGAGCCAGCGAGGCTGCTAAGGTCGGGATCATGGGCCAGCATCCGTTTCTTGATCTGATGGGCGCAGCCGACATAGACCGGGCTTTGAGCCTGGTGCACATTTCCGTCAAAGTGCCCGTCCCGGCGCCGGGTCAGCATCTTGATCAGGGCGGCTGCATTAGCCGTGCCGTTCCGACCGCTCCAGCACCTTGGTTCCCTAAATCTGTCGCCAACGCTCCATTCTTGGTTCTTCTTGCGGAGTAGCTGGTTATCGATCATCATGGCTTCTTTCAGTAGCTCCTCCTCCTCCTGGCTGACCTGACTGGCCTGGCCATAAGAATCCTTGATCTTGGCCCATACTGTACAGGCGACAGCGTACTTCTCAATGAGCATTGAGAGCTCCTTGATCTCGTAGCGGCTAAGGAATAGCCCGTGTCTACCCTTGATTGAGGTCGCTATGACGTAGGTGCCGGAACCGTTCGGAGCGTATATGTGCTTCCAGTTGTCCGAATCCTCATCGTAGAGATCATAAGCGAGAAAGCCCAGGACCAAAGAGCGGAGGGTCTTCCTGTGGATTGTATGGAAGAGCACCTTGAGCTCTTTCTCGGTGTCCGACCCGTCCGTAAAGGCCTCGCTCATCTTCGTGCAGGGGATTTGACCTTGCCTCGTGAGCTGGTATGCCATGGCCTTAACGACCGGGAAAAGTGCATTGTGAGACGCCCCTCTATCGAGCTGCTCAACCAGGAGATCACCAAGGAAATTGGACACCGGCATGTCAGGACACCTTCCCACTTTGACCACAGCAGAATCCATGATTAATCACTAATGATACAGAACACTACGGAATGGGAAAGTAATATTCGAATATACTTGATGATGGCAAAAAGGATACCTTGAATCAATAATTTAATACGTCTAAGGAGAGAGTGAAACACGGGCGGAGACGGGAAAGTGTGACAGAGTGAGCATGAGACATAGAGAGGGAAAAGCGAACAGAGAGGAAAAAGGGGCGGCCCATCATTCACGGTACCAGGCTTTGGGATAGGGAAGGAGTGCCCGACAGGGCGGGCACTGATCGAGGTACGTTATGGGGATGTTGGGGAAAGAGCGAAGCCACCTCTTTCCAACGTAGCCTACAACCATACCATATCGCCATAGGGCAGCTTCCCAAAGTTCAACGATGAGGATGTAACGGTCGGTTTCTAGATGAACAATGGGGACTTAATAGGCCTCGGCCCGCAAAGATGGGCCACCCCTTTCAAATGCTGATTATACGAGCTCAGTGCTAAGCGCAGCGAGCAATACAAACAGAGTCTCCCTACACTTCAAAACAACAGTCGTGCTATTAGATGCCATTAAAGGGAGCGTAAGCGGACCTATGCCGTGGGCGGACTATCATGGAGCGGAAACGGGTGGATCTCATTGATATGGGCGATATCTAAGCCTCGAATCTTAACGGCAGAGTCTCGACATACAGAGACGTTTCAACGATTCAGAACTTCCCACCGCATGCGTTTCAAAGTCCGCATCAAGGACCCAGCCATTGGGCCCCGCCTTTCGCCCCCTGATTGAGCATCGGGGTGGTAGCGCAGTTAAGGGATACTTTGGTACAGCCATTCTTGTGCGGCCTTGGGTCGGCAAGAACGAGGTAATGGTCAAGTGCAAGAATAAAAGTCCAATCGAGCTCCACACTGACAGGCTTAGAGGGGTTCACCAGTAATTTGGGCAGAAAAGTGTCTTTGGACGGGAACACCCATCTAATGTATCTCATGGGGATACCTGAAGGGACGGATTGGACTAGTCGTCTGGTCTGATGAGGACCCAATACAAGGGGGAAAAGGATGCTGGCGTATGTTTACAATAAGCAAAGGGTCATAGAATTTGCCCTCCTGGCGAACGCACTTGCAAAGTGTTATTGTGTTTTTCGCTCCCATACTCTCCCAGAGACAGTGGTTTCACAAAAATATCTATAACCAAGTAGGCAGTATGCGGCTCGGAAGTCGGATGCCCCTCCACCTCTCCCCAAAACGCCACCCCACGACTGTGTCGCGTTCCGATTTACTTATTAAATTCTTTTACTATTAAAAACTATCCAGCAACGCTTTAGAACATTGGAAAATTGTTTTCTTATTTATTTAATTCGATGTTCTATATTAATATTAATCTTATATTTAATTTTATAAAATATTACCTATTTATATAATAAAACTGTAACAGTATAACGGCTAAGCTAGTTAACTAATTATTAAACCTAAATGTACGGGTTTATGTTAATAGAAATATTATGGGAATTTAAGCAATTAATGGATAACTTAATTACATCGCGTAATGCTAAAGATATCTTAATATTATGACCTAATAGGCTTGGCCCTCTTAGACGGTCGGGACGTTAGGAAAGTAAGCTCCGACCTGAGCCAAGACGTTACGTAACCGGCTTAAAGGACTTAAAGGTCTTGGCATTTTAAGCTAATTAAGCTGAGAAGACGGCTTAAGGGATTAAAAAAGTTTAAAGGTTTAAATTAGTTAAATATATTAAGTTTATTAAGGGTTATATAGGAGATGTGATAGTTGTCGAGATAGTTGCAAAGGATAACGTGAAAATACGAGCAAAGATTTATTTAATTATAAGTAACTAATTATAAGGTACGTATAATTGTATGAAATGTAATTGTTTTAATTTTTTCTATTAAAGGTTTAAGAGAATTATAAAGTTCCTTATAGTTAAAGGATGGGCTATTTTAACGGCAATTACGTAACCCTTTATAAGTGCCCCTTATTATTTAAAGAGATAACCGTGTAGCGTACGGTATTGCAATTAGGTTAGATAATTTTAATTGCTTTAAATTAGAGTTTAACATTTATTATTTATTTATGACATTAATCGTAATTTTTTCGTATTTTTTGATTATTTGTACGGGGCGTTTTATTAAACGTAAGTAACTTATCGCGAGATTGTAGTTTTTTTTTAACGAACGACGTATATTTGTAGTCGTATTCGTAAATTAATCGCGATTTTTTTACTTTTTTCAATTATTTGCGCGGGGCGTTTCATTAAGTGTATGTAAATTATAACGAAAATTTTACTTTTTTTAACGAACGACGTATATTCGTAATCGTTTATTTTTAAGTATTTTTAAAAAAGTTTTCGATTATATTTAATTTTATGTAACACGTTTTTTAAGGTGTTTATTTAATCGGACGTTTTTTTATATTTCTAGTGATAGTGGTAATTTTTGTATAAATCGTTGTAATAATTTTTGCGATTTTGTTGTCGATTTTATTATTAACCTTATTATCGATAATTTGGGTAATTGTTTTTATATTGATAAGGGTAATTTTAATGGTATTAATAATTATTTTTTTGTTAAAGCGTTTATGAATTTATAGATGTTTTTTTATATCGCGAATATGTTATTGTTAATACCGTTATTGCTGTTAGGTATAATAGTAATTTTCGTCGTTATAAGTTTAACCTGGTATAGGTTTAGGTAATTTATTTCTGCGAGATATTTTCTGATATTGTTATTGATGTGGTTCTTTGGGTCGTAAAATTTTATAGTTAGAATGACCGTTTTGGATGTTAATATGCCGTTGTATGCCTTTTTGTGTTTATAGATTTTGTAGGCGCGTTTTACGGCGTTTCGGACGGATTTTAAATAAGGATGTTCCGTAAAGGATTTTTGTAAGGGTTTGTTAATAAAGATGTCGATTTTTCTGTTTATTTCGTTAAGGAGGCGGGTATTTTTACCGTATTATTCGTTAGTTTTAGTATAAACAACGGTTGGGCTAATTGTTTTTTTATTATTATTTTTTCCGTTAAATTCGTTATTATTAGTAGGGGATGATAGTAGTGACGATTTTCTCGGTTTTTTGGACGAGGAATTGGTATTAGTAGGTAAGTGCATTTTCTTAAGGGTTTAATAAAGGGTTGGTTTTTTTTCTGCTAGGATTAACTTTTTGCCCGGGATAATTTTTTTGCTATAGGGAGGTTTAACGATTGTTTCGTTATTGTCGGTTAAATTTTCGTGCGTTTGATTTGTAGGTTTACTGTTAAGGATAGTTTTATTACTTTAAATAATTCTAGCGATTGTTATGTTATTATTAACGGAGTTGTAAGGGGTTAAGTTATTTGTGAAATTGTTATTTTTATTTTTTAAAGGTAAATACGTTAATAGTTATAAGTACTAATTTTTTCGTAAAGGTTAAAACGGTTTTAATAATTTTAACTTTATTTTCGCTTATTATTGTTATTTTGTTAGTTTTTTTAACAATCGACTGGTTATTTGTGTTTTTTATAAGGTTATTGAATTTTCTTTCCGATTAAGCGAAATTGTTATTTATTTAAGCGGTATTTTTGCTTAAGTTTTTAGTTTAAACGTTTTTTTTAGGAATAGCCGTTAAATTGTTAAGGTTAGTCAATTTTCCGTTATCCCGTTTATATTAATAACCGGTTTTTGTTACGTTTAAGTTAAATTTGTTCTTAAAATTTATTAATCCGTTACAATAGATTGTATATTTAAGATTATTAAGTGCCGAATTAATATGTAATAGGGATTAATTTTATTTATAACTTATGATATAATTTGTATTAAATCTTTTAAATTAAAATAATTTAATATAAAGAAAATACTATGTGTAAATTTTATTAAATATAAAAAAAGTTTAAATACATATGTATATTATTTCCCGTTAATATTTTTTTAAACGAAAAGTGTAATTACGTAGTTGTCGTCCGGCGTTTTAGTATTATTAAAACGGAATAAAGTTTTTCTTAATATTTAACTGGTTAATTAATTAGATGTTTCGATTCCTACTTGATAATTGTTTCGTTAGTTATAATAAAAAAATTTCTTTTGAACGTTGTTTGTTATTTTTAACTATATAGCTTATTTATTTAACGAGATATTTAATTAATAGGTTTTTTTATATTAGCGAATTTTATAATTAATAATACCGTCGATCTCCTATTTCTATTCATTACTTTTTACCGCTACTGGCTCTCATTTGGGTACCTTTTGATTAAAAGAGTTTTTCTTTTATTTTGATTTATAAAATTATACTATTATAACGATAGGGTAAACTTTTTAGCTATAAGGGAAATCCAGCTTATATGTTTAGTTTCTAACTTTTTCGACGATGTTCAAAAGTTCCGTTTGGGTAGGTAATTATTTCCGCTTGAGTTAACCTAGTAAGTGGTATTTTTAATATAATTTAAAGTATACGGTTTTATTTTTTTAAACTTTGTTAAAGTGTGTTAATTATCGTATTTCTTTTTAACGAGGATATTAGTAATGTTAGCTAATTCAGCCGTTTTTTAACGTAATTTCTTTTTACGATATTTATAACGTCGTTTAAAATTAACATTTTTTTTCATTTAATAGATTTATTGTTAACCTGGGTTAAAATGTAAATATTAATTTATTCGATAATTTACTTATTATAATAATTAAGAAGTTATTTAAGTAGTATTATAAAACGGGTACCATATTGGTTCATAAAACGTTAACGTCGGTAATTATATAGAAACGTATGGCGATTTCGACTGTCTGGTTATTTTTTTCTGATAGTTCATGTATTTAAAAGTGATATACCGTTAAGAAAAATAGTTTAAATTTTAATATATTAAATATTTCGTTTTATAAAGTAACTATAAACTTTAAGTTTTTATTATTAATAATCGTAATATGTAATTTTTAATCATAAAATTATAATATCTTTAAGGTTAAGGTTATTTAATTTTTAGCTATATATCGTACATTGCTTGGTATTAATAACTTTTTTTACTAACTTTATAAGAAATAATACATAAGTTACTTAAAATATCGTATTTTAATAACGCTTAAAAGGTATTTTTAAAGGTTATTTCCGGTATATCCGTAATAAAATCCATAGTTATTATATAATATATTAATTTTTTCGTTTATAAAAAGGATAATTTCCTTAATAGTTTATTTCAGTCAGTTGATTTCTTTTAATAAATTAAGTAAAAATTAAAGTATTTCGAAATTTTATAATATCTTTTTATGAAATAAACGTTACGTAAATTCTTTATTATACGGTTTATACCGAAATAATACTTTTTATTATAAACGAGTTTTAAAACGTCCTTAACGTAATTATAAAAGACATATAATTTCTTATAACCGTTAAACCGAATATGATAAAAAATATCTTTTTATAATTTAAAAAATTTATATCGTTATTTTTTACGATTACCTATTGTTACTTTTTGCAATAAGGTGTATATACGTTTTTATCGGAAATCCGTATCGTATTTTCTGATAATATACGTTTTGAACCCGTTTATTAAAACCGGAGTAATTTAAATAATAATATTTTTTTCGTTAGAAAATATTAAACATTAGTATTATTTTATATATTGTTTAATTCGTTTAATTTGTTCCGTTTTTTAATTTTCTAATTCGTAATTACCGTAAGAAAATGAAATAGCGCATTTAGTCTTACATTTAACTTTTTTATAATGTGGTATATTTTTAATTAGAATTATCGAAAATAATTCGTAATATTAATTAACCTCGGTTTAATTTTATTAAAATTTATCGTAATTAGCCATATATAGATGTCGATTTCTTATATTAAGACGTAATTAATAAAGACGTTTATTAAAAGTCGGTTTAATTAAATAAATTATCGTAACTTTCGGCAGATTTATAATAATATAACTATTTTTTCTTTAATTAATCCGTATATTTTTTCTGTTAAAAGTTAATTTTAATATAAATAAAATCGGCTTAATTATTTATTAAGATATAAATTTTCCGAGGACGTTTTAATTATCTTATTTGCCGGTTAGTTGGAAAATTATAATGCTATACGTTTTTTTATACGTATTTATTTTTAAAAAAAGCTTATTTTGTTAATAGTTATAAGTAACGTATTAAATATATAAATAAGTTTAATATTTTTTTTAACTTTTTTCTTTTTATTTATAATAGTGAATTTTATTTTGGACGTCTGCGTTTATTTCGTTTGTTTCGACGTTTTAGTAAGTAAGGGTTTTACCTTTTTAACTTTCGTTAATAATTCGGTTTTTTACGTTTAAAAGGCGTTATTTTTACATTGTATTAAGTAATTTTCTTACGTAATTATATTATTATACCTTGGTAAAATTTTAGCAAGTTAAACGTATGAAGGAATATTAATTTTTTCAATGCGTTAATACGGTTATCCATTTTAGAAATTTCGTTTTTGTTAATATTATCACGAATAAGTGGATTATTGAGAAACTTACGCAGGATTTTTCCGCGTTAATATAAATTTATATTTTATTTAATATATTTAATATAACGTATAAATATTTTATATGTTTCTTAAGGTTGGTATTAAAAATAATAATGTTGTTACTATAAATACGGATAAAATGTTTATACGCAAAAAATAATTAAGTTATAAAATGTTAAGCGAAAATAAAAGAATTGCGATAACTTATTAATACGATATTAAATTCTTTTAATTTTTAAGGATTAATAATTATCATATAGTTCCGGTATTCAGTGCGTATAGGTAATTGGAAAAAAAGTTAAACGTATTAACAAAGTTAAATTACGTTTCATTAATTATGTTATTTATAATATTGTCTTAATTAGGGAAAAGGTATATATTACGTATTACGATTTTGTTTAAGGGTTTAATGTTAATTATTACCCGGCTTTTTTCGTATTTGTCGTTTACCTTTTTTTATATAACGAAAACGGGAACCGTTATTAGGGTAAGTTCGTTTTGGAACGATATTTTTTTAAGCGTGCAGTACGTTGTGTTTCCCGTCGAGGAATTAGCGATTTTTAACGCTTAAAGAGTATATCTTAATAGGTTTTAATTATTGTTATTATTTTTTAATAAAGTCGATCCGTATTTTGTGCTTTTTAGATTTGGAAATTATATTTTTATTTCGTAAAATGTTATAGCTATTAATTAATTGGCGCATTTTATCGCCGATTATAGGGTTATGGTTCGTAATAGTTATGCCGTTTTTTGATTTAATTAACGGGATATTCGTTAATTTCGTAATGCCATATAAGGGGGTGTAAAAGTTGCAGGTTTGCCGTTTAATTTTTTAAAGCGAGTTTTATTTTCTTTAATATGAAAATAAGTTTTTTTGACTATGTTAACTTTTTTTTAAGCTTAACCCGGACTTTTAGTATTAATTAATGTTGTTTTAATTTTTCCGCTGATTTTCTTTGTTATTAGCGTAATTATATATCGTATTAATTTTCTTATTTTTTTGGATTAAAAATAGTTCTATTTTAAGATTATAAATGGTTGTTTTCTTTAGGTTAAATTTGTTAAAAGTAAGGTTAAACCCGTTTAAGTAGTTGGCCGTTATATGTAAGGGTTAAGTTGTTCGGTTTTTTTTGTTAATTAGTTTGGAAGGTTCGACGTAATTAGCGTTTATAAATATTATCGTTATAGTAGAGATTTTTATTATATGTACTGCCGTAACTTTTTGTCGGGTTGGTTTTAAAGGTACTGTTTTAAATATTTTATTTTTATTTTAATATTAAAGATTAACCGGAAGCTGTAATTGTTTTTAACGACCTTAATTATAATCTCGTATTAGAGTAGGAATTTGGCATTTAGTCTTATATTTAGTTTTACATTGTTAATAACGTTAGTTTTAACTATAAAATTGTTATTAATTTATATATTATTAATTTATTTTCGTGTATAAAAGTTAAATTTGATTTAGGTATTAATAAGCGTTTTAACGTTAATACCTTTAATGTAAATAGGGTTACTTTTAAAAAACTTGGGGTTTTTAATATACGTAATTATTTGTTTTCGATTAATTAAAATTGTTAAGCTATCCGTATTAATTTAAACGTCGATTAGTGGCGCATTAATATTAATTTTAATTTTAATTTTTAAGTACAAAACTTTCTAAGGTAATCTACGTTTTATAGGTAGATTTGAGTTAGTCTTACTTATTTATTTGTTATTAAGAATAAGGTATATTATTTTTTAAAGTTAACCGTTTTTAACGCGGGTTTTTAACAGTTTGCCTATTGTATTATTTTTGTTATTACTGTTTTTCTATTAGGTGTTTTTTAGTAAATAGCGTATAAGGAAGCTTTTTGTATCGTATTAAGTACCGTATTATTGGTATAGGGAAACCGGTTCCTTAATTTCTACGGGTAACTTTTTATTAAGTTCTTTTGGATATACGAAGTATGTGTCGTTATAACTTTATTTTTTATATATATTTATTTCTTTTCGTAATCCGGGTTTAATTCGGGTTTTCCTTTATTAAAGTAGATATAATCGTCGGTTTATAAACTAGCTTAATAATTTTTAACTTTTTTTTCGTGCTTTTATATTAAGCTTTCGTTGATGAAAGTATAGGTTTTATCGTGTCGTCGTGATTTCTAGCCGAATTTGCGGTATTATCCGAAGCGGCGTTGAAAAGTTTTTCGTTCCGGTTAGTTCGAACGCGTATCGCGTTTTTGGTGTTAAAGGTAACGTGATTTTTTACGCTGTTAATTTTATCGTTAGAACTTTTTCGTATAATTGCGAAAATTCGGGTTAAATTAATGAAAATTTGATAATCCCCGGTTACGTTATAAGTATTTTTAGCGTTAGAATATTTTTCAGTTACGATTATTGTTTATCCAGTGGGTTATATCGTTTTAGTCGTCTGGTTTTTCGTACGAATTGCTTTATAAGGTAGTAACGTTTGTTTTTTAGGCATCGTTTAATTTAGCCTTTTTAGTTTTTACCTTATTATTTACCTTGGTTAGGTGTACGGTTATGGAATTTTCCTTATTAGGTTAAAAACATAATATTTAAAAAACCGGGTATAAGTTCTAGTATAGGCGTATAAGTAATTAACAATCGGTCGTATTTTCCTAAACCTTCGCGTGCTTATATAGTTTTATTATATAAGTGTTAATTAACTTATCCTTTTTTTTATCCTCGAGGGTATACCGGTTTTAGGTTAGCCATTTTTCGGCTTTTTCCGGTTTAATTTTAAATGGTTTTAATATGGTATTTATTAAAATAGTTAGATTTAACCGAAAGTAATATTTGTTTTCTCCGGATAGTTGTAATTTTTATTAGGTAAGGGCGTTGCCGTAAAATAACGATTAAATTTTTTTGAAAAAAATAAATTTTCGATTAACTATATCGGCTTATTTTTTAATTTCTTTATTTTATAACTGAACGTTTTGAATATATATTTACTTTTAAGTATAAAACATGGTAAATTCGTTATATTTAGCTTTATTAGCGTCGGGCTAAACTAATTTAATATTTGTTATATAGGTTTTTTGTAGATCCGAGCCTAATTTTTTAAGGGTTTAAGTTCGTAAGTTCATTGTTAGGCCTTAATTAACGCGTTATTTTTTTGCCTTTTTAAATAAAAAAGTTAAGGTTCGGATTACGTTATTGTTTTTATTAGTTAAATCGGTTAAATTAGCTTTTTCAGTTTAACCCATATTTTGGTTCGAGGGCCCGGGGTCGTTTATTAAATAAGTCGATATTTGTAGCGATTTAAACGCCGACCTGGCCGGGATTTCCTTTAAGGTTACGAATTTTTGGACCTCTAGTATTTTTAGCAGTTCGGGCGTAAATGTTTTCGAATTTTTTAATTATTTTAGCTCTTTAAGCAAGGGTAATTTTAACCTTTCAAGTCGGTTTAACGTTTTAAGTAAAACTGCGGCCGGGTTTTTAAGCGATTTTTAGAGTCCGGTTAATATTTTTCCCTAATTTTTTTTTTATTTATATGGATTTTTAAGCTCTAGCTTTACCGATTATTCCGGTTTATATAATTATCCTAACTGTATTCCTTTCTTAAGAAAATTATCGATCTGGTTATTTTTGCTGATAAAAAACTTAGTGGTTAAGTAAGTAAGAGTAAAAACAAAATCGAAAAGTTTGTTCCCGTTTTTTAAATATTTTAATGATTTTTCCGGATGTAATATAGAAGTAATTCGTATGCCGTAAGGGTTGTTAGGTCCGCCGTTTAAATAGCTTGCGTTTTTTAATAACTATAAGGTTATTACGTACTTGCGTAAGGTAGTTTGTAAGTTTGGATATTAGGTAATAAAAGTATAAATTAATCGTATTTTTGAAATTTTTTTGAAAAAGGTAACGTCGTAGGCATTAAATTGTTAGGTGTTACTTATAATTCGTAATTTCCCCCGGTTAGGTGAAAAATAATAGAAAAAATAAAGATAATTAGTTTTAAACTTGGGTAATGAATATTAATTATTAAAGGTTATATAGGAGATATAATAGTTATTAAAATAGTTGCCAAAGATAAGGTAAGAATACGGGTAAATATTTATTTAATTATTAGTAACTAGTTATAAAAGACGTATAATTGTATCAAATATAATTACTTTAATTTTTTCTATTTAAGACTTGAGAGAATTATATGTTTACTTATAGCTAAAGGATGGGCCATTTTAACGGTAAACACGGAAGCCTTAATGAAGTTAAGATTAAGATATATACGCTCGTTAGATTTTATAATTAAATAGCGATAATTTCGAATATAGCTTCGTTACTTAAAACGTTTTTACTATTACAAAAGCTAACTAAATTATCTTCTTTATTTATTACTGGAATTCTTATAATATTTTAATTAATTAACGTAGTTATTATACGTTATAAGCTTTTCTTTAATAATACGATTAAATTCTAAACAATATTTAATGTTATTATGATATCGACTAGCAATTAAAAAAACTTTACCTGGCAGCTTTAGGTTCGTATCCGAAAATTGGAAAGAGAAAACCGACGATTCAACAATTAGGTTAAGGTTACTCCAGCGGAATTTACGATTATTATTAAGATACAAGCCCAAAAACCGGAACTTTACGATAATAAGAGAAATATATAAATTTTTCCTATTTAAGCACGTATTTACCTACGTTTTCTAAATTTCGATAATATACTTAAGTCGACTTTCGCCGTAAAAGTGTACCTTACAAAAAATGCAGTTAATTAGTTCGAACCTATTATACGAAATTACTTAAAAAATGTAAAAAACGATCGAAAAATTCTATTAACGATATTTTCTCCCTATAAACTAATTTTAAGGATAAATTCTATTTTAATTTTGGCAACTCGGATGAAAAAAAGTTTTTAATATAAAAGATTTTCGATTTTAAGCAAAAAGGACTAGCACTTAAGTACGCTGTTAATTTTCAAATTTTAATTACTAAAACCGGTTAAGGAATTAAAAGAAAAATACTTTAATTAATATATTTTATAAAAAGCTTAAGGACGATATTAAAGACGAAATAATCCGAATAAAACGGATATTTATTTTTAACAAATATATAGGAAAAACCGTTAAAATTAACAACTAATAATTTAAACAACGATAGAAATAATGGAAGCGATTTACCCCAGCTTTAAAATACTTTAATACTAATTACTTAAAAAAATCCGATAAAAGAATTTATAAATTACAATACTTATAAAATAACCACAAAATAATTAAGGTAAGAAAATTTTCGCTATAATTTAAAACAAAATTTTCTTAAACCTTTATATAACGTATTATAAGGTACCTAACGCGAAACTAAAAAATTATCTCAAGCGGGAATATAATAATACTTCGGGTAGCGATAAAAACCTTAAAAGGTAAAACCTACGGGATTACTCTTACGGAAATAACAAAAAGAAATCCACTAATAAACGACTTAAATAATGAAAAAGAAATAGCTATAGGAATAGTAAAAATAAACGGAATCCGTTTATCTTGAAATTCTAAATCGACATGGACAAATATATACCCTTCATTATCGACAGTAACAATATTCAAACTACAAAATATAAAAATATTTTATTTACAAACGTATTATACGTATAGCCAAAAAAGGGTTCGATTTTTTTACTCAAACAAAAAAAAATTAAAAACGATAAATGATAATATTAATATTTTCGCATTATGACCCCTTAAAAAGATATCGACTAAAAAATAACTATATAAAGCTAACCTAAAGGAAGATAATACTAATAAAAAAAACTCCTTTTATTATGTTAAATAATGCGACTATTAAATAAAAAATAAACTTATATAAAAAACCGTTACCAAATATTATTAACAAGTTATTTAAAACTTTAAATACGATTACTAGATATCATAAACTTAATAAAACGATAGGTCATTAAAAACAATATATAATAATATCTTAATTAAAAAAATAGTATAGCGGAATACATTAAAAAGGAATTATATAAAATATAAAGTAATTAGTTTCAAAATTTAAAAGCTTAAATGCAACTATAATACCGATATATATAACAACTATAAATAATTAATCGATAAATCAGATAACGAATTAACGAGTTAAAAACGAAACAAAATAATAATAATAACATATTAAGTAATTGCGAAATAAGATTAATTAGTTATATAAGTAAGTACGATAACTTAAACAAAGCCTAAACAACCGGAATTACTTATAAAAAAGCCACAAGCTAGCAAAACCTTAAAAAAATGAAAAGAATTTCCGAAAAAAGGTTTTAATAATAATAAAAAATAACGATAACCCTATCATTTTAAAAATACGGATTGGGATATACTAGTATATCGTTATGGTAAACAACGGAGTTTTAAAAGGTAATTATAGTATATCAGAAATAATTAATCGATTTAAATTACTACAAAGATATGAAAAAAACTTATATATTACGAAAACCTTTAAAGGTTAATTATTCCTTTATAATAATAGAAAGAATAGCCGCAAAACTAATTACTTTAATAATTTTATTGTAGAAAAAAAAATAATAATCAACTTCGACATCGTACGGTAAAAGGATTACTGTAAAATGTTAAGAAAAATATAATTACGTTAATATAAGCCTTTAATCCAATAACAAATTAGCCAGATAAAGTTTATTTCATAACGTAAAAATAAATAATAAAAAGAATTACAAAGGTTTTAACACTTAATCGAAAATAACGATAAATACCTTATTACGCATAAAAGCATGATATAAAAAAAAACGAATAGTATAAAAATTACGACGTATAATTACTATTATTAAAGCGAAATTATAATAATTAAAAGATCTAAATAAGATATTATTACAATATCATAAATATAACCTATTATTTAAAAAAGTAATTCGAAACCAAAATATTAAAATATAATAAAAAAATTATAAATTCGTTCTAAAATAAAGAGTATTAAGTTATCGTATTTATAATCTTAATAAAACAAAGCAATACGTGTTTAAAAAGTAGCTAAATAATCGGAAAATTACCATTAATTATAAACTCCCGACAATTTAGTAGTATTAATAAAAAAATTAGATATTATTCACCCTAATTAACGAAATAAAGGATTACTTATATAAAGCTTAGTAACTTACCGTTTTCGCTTTTTAAAAAAATTATAATTTAATGCGAATTAAATAAAGCGCTAAATAAGAAATAATATTCTTAAAAAAGTACGGTTGTTATAAGTACTTTGTTACCTTTATAAATTTACTAACATACCCGTTACCTTTTAACGTATGGTTAATCACATTCGTAAGAAATATCGCGACGGTTTTATAATATATTACCTTAACGATATCCTTTTCTTTTCGGAAACTAAAAACAAATACGAAAAATATATCTAAAAGGTACTATAATGTTTTCAAAACGCCAATTTATTAATTTACGAAGAAAAAGCCAGTTTTATATATAAAATATTAAATACCGAATCTTTATTATTATTTTTAAATATATTGCAATAAACTTTAAAAAAAATATAACAGTAAGAAATTAGGTAATGCCTATTATAATTAAAAAAGTATAAATCTTTTTTGGATTAATTAATTATTATCGAAAATTAATTAAAAATTTCAACCAAATTATAATACCCTTAAATAAACTTATTTAAAAAAAGAAAGCTTTAATAAGTGTCGAAAACGGAAAAGGCTTTTTAACAAATTAAGAAAATTATTATAAGTTAACTAGTATTAATTATAAACGACCTAAAGCGTTTAATTATTCTAAAAACCGATATGTTACATTATAGTTCAAGCGTAATAATTGGATTACGAAATAATTAGAAAATATTATACCCCCTTACTTTCTTTTCTTCTAAGTTATAAAAATCTAAAGTACGTTACGTTATTTTTAATAAAAACTTTATAACTATCATAAAAGTATTTTACGAATTTAGAGACTTTTTAAAAAGTAATTAATATTAAATTATGGTTTATATAGATTATAAATATTTTGCCCGATTTATTACGTTTAAAAAATTTATAACATAATTACTTTATTATGCGGAAAAATTAACAGAATATAATTTGGTTGTCATTTACTAAAAAAGTTCGAAATACTGTAAAACTAATACTTTTAGCAAATAATCAAATCTTGAAAAAAGAATTAAGGTTAATTACGCGATTTTCAATATTACCGCAAAGACATAGCTACGCCTGCGAGAAGTCGCGGTAATTTAATTAATATCCTTAAATTTACATCAAAAGCTTAAAATATATAACGATTAATTACATAACGAAATAAAATAATATAATATAAACTCTAACGGGATATTAAAACTTAATACGAAATATATACGAATATTAACTATACGGATATTTAAGTATTTATAAAACCTTAAAACCTTTTTAATATATATACTATTTTCCTAAAATAGAAAATACGATAAAAAATATCTTGCCTAATATAACGTGTACATTAAAATAAAGATATAACAATATAAACCACATAAAAGATTACAACCATTACTAATTACAAAACGACCGTGGGATTACATTATGATAAAATTCATTATTAAACTTTGTTTGTTGAAAACCTTAATTACGAATATATATTACGATAACATTTTCGTAATTATTAATCGATTTATAAAATTGTATTATTTTTTATCTTATAATAAGGATACGAACGTTAAATATATAACGTACATTTTTTTAGAAATATTTTTAACGTATACGGATTACCATACGAAAGTATTTCGGATAAAAAAATAACGTTTATTTTTAAGTTTTGGTAAAATCTAATAATATAAATAAGCATAAATTATAAATTATCTAATATATTTCGACCTGAAATAAACGGGTAAATACAAGGATAAAACCAAATACTAAAAACATATTTATAATATTATATTAATTACGGATAAAAACTGAGTAAAAAGTTACTAATAACTTAAATAACGTATAATACTAATTATAATAAAAGAATTAAAACAACCTTATTAATAGTTAACTTTAGATTTACTTTAAAAATAATTTATACAGTTGCACCAGAAAATAAAACCAAAACTCGATTTCGTATACGGCCAAATAAAAAAATATTATAACCAAAAACGGTTAAAAAACCAACCTTTTTAAAAAGAAAAAAGTTTACCTAACTACTAAAAACATTTTAATAACAGGCCGAAATTAACAACTTAACTTTAAATATATTAGCCCTGATAAAATTACCAAAAAAACCTTAAAAAATAACTTTTAATAAAAGCTACTATTTAAAACTAAACTTTATTTAATGTTTTATATATCTTTGTTCGAATTAGCACCGGATACTATTAAAATACATATTAAATAAAACGACGCTGAAGCTAAAAACGAGCAGGTATATAAAATAAAGAAAACTCTTAATATTACACAAATCGACGGACTTACCTAATATTTAATTAAATAAAAAAATTACCCGGATTTCGAAAATATTTAAAAACCGGTAAAAATTTTCACAAATATTTAAGGATTCTTAAAAAGTTTTTATTAATAACGGTAAGCGGGCCCTGGTTAATAATCGACAAATTAGTAATATTTACGTTATCCCAATCGGTCGGATTTACGGCCTATACGGCCGCTGATATTACAATCTCTAGCTTTTTCTACTCGGCCTTTAAACGTTTAAGCCTTTCCATTAGCTTCATATTTTAAATACTACGGCGAAATAGTTTAATACCTCGGTAATGAAAAAATCGTTTTTGCTTTTACAAACGGTTTAACTTCTTTGCAGCAACCCGTAAGGTTTTACGGACCTACTTTTCCTTTCGCTTTACGCGGTTCTTTTCGTCCAATAGCTTTTAATATTTATCGTCGAAAAAACTAAAAATACCGTGGAAATCCCCTTATTAAGTACAATAAGTATATTTTTAAAAACTTTCGAACTAACCTATAAGACATATTTTTTTTTACAACGAAAGCAGGGAAGCATAGTAAAACTAAACCGCTTAATACGTTTTAAAAAGGCTAAAGCATTAACACACTTCCGAAAACGAAATTTTTTAATACGATTAAATATAATAAATACGAAAAAAGGAAATTATCTACCAAAAATAACAAAGAAGCAATTTAATCTTGTGGGATAGAATTTAGAAAAAGGAAGATCGTATTATAACCTAACAAACTTAGCGCTCTTAAACGATCGGAATGTTAAAAAAATAAATTCCCACTTAAATTAAAACGTTACGTAACCGGCTAAAAGAACTTAGAAAATTTAGCACCTTAAACCGGTTAAACTAGGAAAACGGCTTAAGGGATTTAAAAAACATAAAGGTTTAAAGCAATTAAATATATTAAGCCAAAACCAAAATATATACACTTATTAGATTTTATAATTAGATAACGACAGTTTGTAATATAACTTTATTACTTAAAACGCCTTTAATATTACGAAACCTAACTAAGTTACCTTGTTTATCTATTGGTTAAATTCCCACAATACTTCTGCTAATATAAACCCGTACGTTTAGGTTTAATATTTAGTTAATTAACCTAGTCGTTATAATTAGGTAACGAAATTATATTACAAACTATCGCTACCTATTTATAAGTAACTCAGCGTATATTTTCTTTTAAAAGTTCTCTTACGCTTTTTTAAAAAATTTTAAAGCTATATTTTTTAATTACATACGTTTTCTTACCTTTTTTTAACAACTTTTAAAGTTATATTACCTAATTACATACGCTTCCCTACGTTCCTTTAAAGCTTTTTAAAGCTATATTACGTAACTTAACCCATTTAAGGCCTATTTCGATTTACCTAAAATCAATTTCTTAAAGCCTTACTAATTATATTATAATACCATTTCCTCTTTTTAAAAATCTTTACCCCGAAAATTTCTTTCTTACTTAATAGATATATTTTTTACCATATCTGGTCATATTTCTAAAATTCGTAAGCAACGAAACCGGAAAAGAAAATGTAAAATATTAACTGGTTTCGTAATTACGTTTAGTTTTAAAATTATACCGTATACACCTTATTTTCGCGCTAATAAAAAATGTATTATAGTTAAAAGCGTAACTTATTACAAAGCTTATATACTTAAAAATCGTCATTATAACGGGCTTAAAATCCCTTTCTCCTTTTTTATAAGCTTAATAAAAAATAAATCCTTTAAAAATTAAAAAATTTATTACTCGTCAAAATTTGCAAGATATTCCAAAAAGGCTAAAAGCCGTTTCGCGTTATTTGAACAGAGTTTTATTACGGTTAAACTATTTACGTACAAACAAAATTTCCGCCGTAAAAAAATTAAAATGTTAACCGGGGCCTCCAAAATTTAAACAAATTAAACGACTAAGAAAACGTAAAACGTTTAGAAAACGAACGTCGGCGTTTAAAGGCCCAATTATCTGCTACGAATCCGAACTAATCTCTTCCTTTTAGTTTTTTTAATTTTAACTAGGAATCTTAGTTATTTAACGCCGTTATTAATAAAGCTCTTTAATAAGCGCTAAATACTTATAAGGATTTTTACGAGCTCCTAAATAGTTTTGAAATTTAAGTAACTTTTTTAATTTAACTAGGTATTAGGTCAATCTATCGATTGTTCGTTTATTAAGAATTTTTTCCGCCTTATACACCTATTCGTCTTTTACCTTTACGTTATCCTATTTGGTATATACTTTTATAATATCTGCTACTAACTTAAGCAAGAATATATAGAAATCTGGGTAGAGTTTAACTTTAGGTAATATTTTTAATTAATTATTATTTTTTAAACTTTTTTTAATACTTTTATAAAGGCTTATATATTAAAAATCGAGTTTCTATTTTAGGCGTTTTATTTAAATATTTTTACTAGTCCAGTAACTTATTCCTCCGGCCGAAAAAATTAATCCTTTTAACCGTTTTCGGTTATAATCTTTCTTTATTTAATGACGTACGAACTCGAACTTTATTTTTATCTTCTAATACAATTACTTAAATTACTTCGTTATAAAGATAGCGTTAAATATTAAACGGGTCTAGTTTTTTTAATCCCTTAAAAACTTTTAAGGTAAACCTAAAATTAACTGCAAATGGAATTATTTTAATACTTTTATAATAACTAATATTAAAAGCAATCTAGGCTACTAGTAATTTTTTAACCTAGTTATTTTATTCGTAATTAATATAACATTGTAAAAATATTATTAACGCTAAAATGTATCGCTTTATTTACTTATTTATTTAACATCGAAAGTTATTAAATAACTTATAATTAAGCTAGTTAATGTTATTAACTTTTACCAAAAATTAAAAGTGAAAGTCGTACTTTTATCGGAAATAATTTCATACAGTAATCCGTTTATATTAAAAATATTTCTAAAGAAAATATATTTTATTAATAAAATATTCGTATCCTCGTTATAAAATAAAAAAATAAAAGAATTTCGTAAACCGGTTAACGAATACAAAAATGCTATTATAATATATACCCATAACTAAATCTTTTAATAAAACAAGTTTAATAATAACACTTATTATAATAAAATCTTATAATTATTTTATAACTAATAACGGTTATTATCTGTTATAAAGTTTATATCATCGTATTTTCGCCCTACCGTAGGCGTCGTATTAACGTAAATTGTTGATGTTATATTTTTCATATTAAGGAAATAATATATACGTTAAAAACGTTTTAAGGTTTTATAAATCTCTATGTATTTATATAATTAAGATTTATATATATCTCTTATTAAATCTTTTCAACATTTCTTTAAAACTTATAATTTATTTATTTATTATCGTAAACCGTTGCTATATGTCTTAATTTTTTAATATATAGCGAAAGGTATTATCCGTACCGTTACAACTTGTCGTAAACATAACCATCCTTCCGTAATAATATTAAATATTACATAACTAATTTTAACTATTTTTTTAAAAATGTAATTATTTGCTAAAAACGTTAGCTTTATGATTTTCGGAACCTTTTCGATAAATAATATCGAAATCGTACACCGCTAATTCTTTTACATAGTGAAATTATCGTATTATAAATCCTTTAAGCGTAATAAATTAAATAAAATATTTATAATCCGGATTAAGCTTAACCTAATATTAATTACCCTTAAGAAAATATTTAAACTCGCGAAACGTTTTAATAATAACCATAAATTCCTTATAGGGAATAATATAACGGAATTGAAATTCTGTGAATTCGTAAAAAAAAAAAAAAAAAAAAAAAAAAAAACAAATATCTAATACTTTTTAATCATCTCATTATCAGATTATTACGCCCCAAAATAGTTTAACGCGTCGGTATTTAACCTAACTAAACGATTTAAATCGTATATAATTAATATTAACTATTTCGCTACAACTTTTCTAATTTATTAAAACGCTTTTTTTATTTTTAACGCTTATTAAAACTCCTTCTCTTTTTTTAATAAGTTTATTTAAGGGTATTACTATCCGCTTAAAATGTGTAATAGTTTTCGATAATAAATAACGAAATCGAAAAAAACTTATACCTTTTTAATTATAATAAACGTTACTTAATTTCGTACTACTACGATTATCTTCAGGTTTATTTTAATATATTTAAAAGAAATAATATAATTTCGGTATTTAACTTTTTATATATAAAATTAACTTCTCTATTACGTTAACTAGCAAGTTAAGATTTTAAAATAACTATAATATTTAATAAACATATTCCTTATACTATTTTTTAGTTTTCGAAAATATGAGAATATTGTTAAGGTAATATACTATAAAAATGTTAGAGAAAAGGGTGCAAGTACAGAGTGAAAGGCAGAAAAAGGAGCTTAGTAGGTAATTAGCAGTATAGGCAGTAAATAATTAACTATTAACGACTGTCTTTTCCTAATTACTCGGGGGCAAAGCCCCCCTATATATATACAAACCAAATCCTTACTGGTACGGCGCTAAAACCCCGAAAAAGGTTAGCATTTCAGCACCTAATAAAGTTACCCCTCCTACCATACTCCTATCCTTATAAGCACCACTAAAAGATTAAAGGGATTTAATAAGAAAGGTATAAGGAATACGTAAAAACCTTTAAAAGTGAAAGTATTATTAAATATATCTTCGATATAACATAAAACGACGTAAGTTCGTCCCTTAAACATTTAATTATTTTATTGTAAATTCCCTTTTTAACTTACCTTTTCTTTATTGTTTTTACGAACTTTTCTTACTTCTTAATATTATCAACATTATCACTACCACCGTCACCGTAACAGTAACAGCAGTAACGTAACAGCAATAACACCAATAGCAACAGCAGTAATAGCAGTAATAACAACAACAACAACAACAACAATAACAGTAACAGCAATATCATACCTACCCGTGCCGTACCGTGCTGCCGCTATTTCGACGGCATATATCGGTAATCGTCCGGCCTTACGCCCGTTTGCGCAAACGATAAATATAAATATTCTTATACTTCGTTGTTATGAAAAAAAGTTATTACAATGTTATAATCAAATAAGAAAAACGTATAAATTAACGTATATCTTTAACGGCCTTAAATAAATACGGCTATTATAAAGCTTTAAATAAACCTTATATTATTATAAGTTAACACTCGTAACCCGTTAAGCTGTAACAATTATACTATTATTAACCACTTATAATAACCTTTCGGCCCCTTAAAAACGCGCGCTATCGCCCTTATTACGGCTATAACCGCTTGCCCTAATACTCTCAGTATAAATACCTTATCGTCCAAAAAAATAAATGCTACAATAATAATTCGCTAAAGGATTATTATTAACTAATTACAGCAAACCGTTAAAGCGGCCCAAATAAGCGTCAAAAAAACCTTATAAGGTAAAAAAACCGTTACTATCATACCTACAGCCAAAAAAAAACCCGAATTCGATACGGCCGCCATTACTAAACGGAAAAAAAGCAAACGTCTCGCTACTAAACGCCTAACCAGTACCGGCAAACAAAAAACGCCAAAACCACTAACGAAATAACCAAAACCCTCGCCAATTTCGTTACCA
The DNA here is from genome assembly GCA_004155935.1 of Monosporascus sp. GIB2. Classification (NCBI taxonomy): domain Eukaryota; kingdom Fungi; phylum Ascomycota; class Sordariomycetes; order Xylariales; genus Monosporascus; species Monosporascus sp. GIB2. The sequence continues at coordinate 26,485 of QJNV01000922.1, read as the reverse complement.
AACAACGCCGCGTTACGAACGTCTTAAAAGATATTTAAAAAAGACCTAACTTCCCTTTAAAAGCTTTAATGCAAAATCGTATATATCTTAATACCTTTCCAAGACCTAAAACTACCTTATTAACTCGCTATCACCTAAAATATTACCGTCCTTAAAACGCCTTCTCGTAAAAATTTAACTCTCTTGCCTAAAAATAGAAAAAAAGAGAATTATAAAAAAGTAATTTAGGAAGGGGGGGTATTTAAACGCTCGTTACATCGTTGTTGATTAATACTTTTTCGTTATTTTTTTTAAATACCCGGCCGGTATACCGTAAAAACTTTATTACTAATTAGCAATTTACTACCTTAATAAATAAAGTTATTTTTTTTTTAATTTTTTCTACATTCCTAAACCTTTTAAATTTTTCTTTATATTCCCGTTTTATGTTTTTATTAACGTTATCCGCCGGTTTTTACGAATTATTCTTATTGCTATAACCTTTTCACCGTATTAAGTATTACCTATTACGGCCGTAACCCTTATAACCAAAAATTCTTTTTATTTCGAATTTATCATTTTTAAACTTAACTTTTAATTAATTAATACCTTACCATTTCGAATTAAAAAAACTTTAAAAACCTAACTAGGCAGATATTATAAATCTTATATTTCTCCGGTAATTTCAACTTCTAAGCTATATTATAATAACTTACTACCTTTTTTATTTCGAAAATCTTTAATATTTATCCGCAAGTTTTTTATAAAGCCGATATTAATTAATATTTTATATTAAAAAATTAATTACTTTATTTTAAACGATTATTATATACGTCTTTAATTATATTACTCAACGTATTATTAATTACTTATTTCTAAAACGCGACTTACCTTATTCTTATTTACTTTTAATTTCTTTACTTTTTTCAACGTTTTAACCGTAATAACTTTCATTAATCTTTTGCTAAACAGAGAAATTCTCGCGGATTATAACCGTATAATATATAAGCCGGGGTTTGATTATAAGCCGAATATATTAACGTATTATAAACTTATTTAATTAACAGAAAACCTTTTTATTTAATTATTTTATTTATAATTATAAAAACTCCCAAGTAATATTTTAAATTTTTATTTTATCTTTTTGTTTATTAATTCGTTTACTAATAAATTATTATATCTAATTATTTTTAAATTATTAATCGGTAATATAACATACTCTTATTTAATGCGATAGTATTAAGAAAGCTGAAATAAAAAAAATATAAATAAAAAAGTTTACAAACTTATTTATAATAAAGTTTTTAATAATAAAAACGTAAAAAACGTAACTTGAAAAACGTTTTACTATTATTAAAACATTAATATACAGTTGCTTTAATCATAACCAAAAAGTAAATCTCATACTAAAAAAATTAATAAAAGGTTTTTGAAAAATATTATTAATACCGGTAAAAGTTTTAATGTGCCAAAAGGTAAATAATATTTAAAGTATGTAAGTTAACAAACCGTACACGTTATTATATATTTTTTTCGCATTTTCTTTATGTTATCTTAAAAATAATTTATATTTAACTATTTAATCGTTTGGAAAATACCTTAATACTTTAATATAACTCTGTTTTTAACAAATAATTTTTTATTATATAAATTCGGCACTTAAAATATAACAAAAGATTTTTACTTAGTTATTAGATATACCAATTAACGGTACGCTTATTATATCGCTACTGCCATATTAAAAATTTTATAAAATTATTATTTTGTTAAGCCGTACGTATAAATCTTACGATAAGTTTTTTTTAACCTATTTTACTTTACTAATACGGCTAGTATTAAATTATGTGTACGATTTTTAATCGCCGTGAAATAACCGTCTACCGGTTAATTTCCTAAAACCTTTATTACTTTCGCTTTTTAAAGCTTTTTTAATTGTTAGGTTATCGTAAAGTAACCGCCCGCCCGTTAGTTTCCCCGTCTTTCTATTACTTTCCTACTTATTGCTAAAAAGTCCGTAAATATCGGTTTAAATGCTTTTAGAAAATAAAATATTATTTTCTTGCTGGTTATTTATTTTACCGCTATATCCTTAGAATCTGGTCGCTTAAACAACCCGTTTACCGGGTTCCGCCTGTTTTTTTCTATAATAAGTTTAAAAGTCGAAATTAATTAATTATTTTATTTATTTAACATTTAATTTCGGTTTTATTATATATTATTTATATAAAAACTATAATTATTTTAATTAATATTTATATATAATATAAATAATAAGTATTAATTACGTATTTAAAAGATAATAACGGAATTTCGCTTTTTTAACTTCTGGGATATAAATGTTATTAAATATTAAATATTATTATATTAATATACAAGTATTACGCTAATGGTAAAATCTAAAATATTTATTTTTATCTTAATAAAGAAACCTAATTCGAAATTGTAAAATAAAACTGCGTTTATAAAAGATTTTTTTAATTTTTTAAAAGTAAATAAGTTATTACCGTTTAATTAAAATGTCGCCCGTTAATTTTTGCTTAACAAATCGGTCAAACGTATCGTAATTCTTAAATATTTTTTATACATTTTTTATAACATCCCGTAGAGCCGAAAAATATTTATATATTATAAACGTTATTAAATTCCGGCCATTTTTAAATAATTTTAACATTTTTTACGTTTATATTAATACCATATAAAATAACGACGAAATAGAAAAAACACTACCGTTTTCATATAAAAAACACACTTTTTAAAAATCGTATTAAGTTTTAATTACCGTAAATGTTTTAAGATATTACAGATATATTTTAAATATTTTATTTTACCTCTAAAGTAAAAAAAACTTTATCCATATATATAGTATAAATTACGTTTATTAACCCGGCTAATACCCGCGTAACATAATTTTGAAAGATATCCAGGGCGTTAATAAAGCCGAATAATAATACTTAATATTTAAAGTGGTTATATTTAATATGACACGTTATTTTCCATATATCGAATTTTTTAATACGTATCTCATAATACCTATTTTTAGGTTTACTTTAATACATACCTTCGTTTATAACTACTTATTTAAAATCTTATTAATAAATAATAATATTATTTTATCCTTTAAAGTAATTTTATTATATTTTCAGTAATTTGCGTATAACCGTAATTTACTTTTTAATTTCGGGGCGAATAAAATTAGCGCCCTTATTAAACTTCTAATTAACGCCTATTCGATATATTCCCGTAAAAAATTTTATTTCTTTAAAAGAAAAATATTAGTTTTTAAGATAATATCTTCTTATTTTCGAAAGTAATACGGTATTACATATAGTGGTATAAAAAAAGGCCTTCATAAGTAATATATTAACAATGTTCTTATAATCTTGGTAATTTAAAGGAACTATCATATTATTATCGTTTATTTTCGTTTAATCCCTTTTAAATTTTCGCCTTTTCCTGATTATAGCTTTACCGGTGTTTAGCTTACATTTAATACGTCGGCCAGCATTATTACTATTATTATTTTTACTTTCGTAATTACCTTGCAGATTTTGTTTTTAATCGTTACGAAATTAATATCTCCTTTTTTAACTTAAAATGCCATAATTCTTTTTAAAATTTAAATCTAACTTAACAGCATTACTTCAAAAGAAATTTAAAATTATATCGTACTTTTAAAAGTTTTTTACAACGTGGAAAATATTATGTATTTTTCGCGTTTTCTTTGAATCGTTAAATATTTTTATTCATACCTTTATTTCGTTTAACAATATTCTTTGTACGAAAAGGTTGCTTATTGTTATACCGTTTTTCAAATTTCGAATCGTTAATTTTAGTAATAACTTTTCCGTATTAAATTATAATTATTACCGCTATTTATTAAGCTTTTATATTTAACCCATTCTTTTCCAATTCAAAACTTAATTATTATTTCGAACTTAAATCGAAAAATTAGGGCTTTTTATTTTAAGGCTTGGGTTTCCCGCACCCCGAACGGTATTTCGTTTGTTTTAATAATTAAAGCGCTATAACCTTATTAGTAACGATTTATTTTGTATCCGCATTCCCCATATCGAAAATATTTTATCTTAGAGTAATTAAAGTTTACGTATTTTTTTACCGTAATTAAAATACGGTTTCGTTATAAACCTTATACGTCGTTTTATTTAATTCGGTATAAATCCAGTATTAACCCTTTTTTTATATCTGGGATAGAGTTAATAGGGCCGGTTAATTGGGAGTTCGCGGGTCCATTTCTGTTTTGCGCTTAGTTATTTACCGGCGTAACCCTTTTTACTTCTTTATTTTACTTTATCTTTTATTCATTTTATTTTGTATAAAATAATTAAAATAAATTTTACCTATTATATTTTCGTTATTAATTTGCGATTAATTATTAATATGCTTTTTTTTAATAATTTTGTATTATAATTCGTGATTAAATCTAGTTAACAATTTTATTACTCGCTGTTTTTTTAAAGCGATATTGAAATCTTTAATTTTTACTTTTTTGTATTAATTTAAAAAAGCTGCGAATTTTTCGCCGGGTCGTTATCGCAAGTTTTTTAATTCGGTATTAACGGTTAAATTACGGGTCTCTTTATCTCTAATACCGCCTTTTAGCTAAACATTAAATTTTTATTACGTTACCGCTATTAAGTGGTTGTTTTTTTCTTAAGATAAAACTCGGATTATTATTTAATATTTAAATCCTCGAAGTAAGTATTAACGTATATTACCTTTATTACCTTCGTAATAAAATCCGATGTTAATAACGCGAATCGGGTGTTTAAGTTAATGAAAAGTTTTATTAATTTTATCTTAAAGAGCTTTTTATACCGTAAGGTTAATAACGTTACTTCAATTTTTCTTTATTACAGTTTCGCTTTAATAATCTATTATAATTTAACGCGTTAACATTTTTTAAATTAAAAAGCGGGGCTTTTTTAAGGTAATTAAGTATTATTATTTTTTTATAACCTTTGCCGTTTTTTCCTTTCGTAAATTTTACGGTCCAATTCCTTTTTCGTTAACGCTGTAATAACCTTTAAAATTTAGTTTAAGGTTAATAATTTCGATAATATCTTTATTTCCATCGTTTGGACCTCCTTCTGCTTAGACGTTACGACGCGCGTAAATATTAATTTATATCCTTTTTCTACCTTTTTTTTTATTTTTTTATATTATATGTATCGCTAATAACTTTTTTTTATCTAACGGTCCGTACGGATGGGCAATAGCGTTAACATATCAAAAAAAAGGGTGCAAGTACAAAATGAAAAATAGAAAAAAAAGCCTAGCAGGTAGTTCGTAATATGGGTAATAAATGAATAACTATTAACGCCTATCTTTCCCTAATTACTTGGGGGCGAAACCCCCCTATATATACACAAACCAGACCCTCACTAATGGGGCGCTGGAGCCCCGAAAGGGGTTCGCACCTTGGCACCTAACAATAAACGTTAAAATATTTGTTAAAAATAAAATTAACTATTCGTTAAAAAGTTCTTAATATGTTAATAAATCCTATAACCGTAATAAAGTACTTATATAAGCCGTATTTAATCTAAAATACCATTTTTATTCGTAACCTTTCTTAATTCGAATAAAATCACACTAACTTTTTAAGTTAAAAATAATAAATTACTAAGCTTTATAAAAACGGTCTTTTATTTTCCTAATTAAAAGTAATAATATTTAATTCTTAACAGTAATACTATTAAACTATTAGTAATTTATAACTAGTTGTAATGTTCTTTTTTTGTTAGGTATGAAAAGTTAAGATATTCTATTAATAATTTCAACAGTTAAATCCATCTCTCCTTTATTCGGTTTGTCAAATTTTCTTTAAATACATATAGCTTTATTTTATTAAAGCTGTAAATAAGGTAAAACTTAGTAAGTGCTTTTCTTTTATATATAATTTATATTTTTATTAGTTATATTTTACTAATTTTATCTCGAGCTTTTTTCGCAATAGGCGCTTATACTTATAGTATTATTATAATACATTAATTAAGTTTTTTAACTTTTCGGGTTGCTACCGTAAATTATTATTTAATTACTTTAATTTCTCTTTAATAATAACAATAATACGTCGTCTTTTCTTATAATGTCTATTTGTTTTATCTTGTATTTTTATAAGGTGTAAAATATTTTTTGTATCCTTATGCCGGCACTCGTTGTAACTTTCTATCAAATATTAAATTTTTTATTATTTCTCTTTATACTTATCATTAGGTTATAAAACGAACTTTATCTTGCTACTTTCCTAATTAATAAAAAAATTATACTAACGTAATTTTATTCTTATTAAAATTATATCGTAATTTCTTACAGGCAGTATGTCGAAATTAACTATCATATTTCTTCCTAAGAGAAAAATATCGAAGTAATAAATTTCGAGGATAATTCTTCTGTTATCGTAAAAATATAATTAACTTTTAACAGTATTTATAATATAAAGTTTTTTTTCATATCTTTAGAGCAATTTAAATCGTTTAACTACACTAAAGTATAATATAGTTAGTTCCCAAAGCTTCGCTATTTACTATACCGGTATATAAATATATTCTAATCCGTATTTTTAAAATAAGAAGATTATCGTTATTACTTATTATTGTTAAAACCCTTTTTAGAAAATCTTTTTTTTAAGTTTCGCTGTTTTACAGCTTTCTTATAAGTAGCTTTTACCTTTTAAATCTTATTTAAGTTATTGTACTTACTTTTTAACTAATCGAATTTATTTCATAATTATTTTATATATCGCTATTATTATTTCGTTTCATTTTCCAGCATAGTAATTTGCGTTTCGAAGTATTAGTTAATTATTATCGCTATTATATATATTTTTATTATCGTCGTACTTATATTTCGAACTTATTAAAATAGTTGTTTTATATTGCAAACAATTCTATACTACTGTATTCCGTTATAGTATCTTTTAAGTTGCTATATTGCCGAATATTATCCCTAATAGCTTACCGTTTTTTAAGGTTAATAACGTATATTAAATGTATTTGCCACTTTTTAATAACTTATTAGCAATATTTAGCAACCGTTTTTTAAACCAATTCTTTTTCCGTCTAAAAATTATATTACTCGAAAGAATAATAAAAATTATTTTGCGAGCATAATTTTCCTTCAGGCCAACTTTATAGGGCCGTTCTTTAATTAATATCATTTTAGAACCGATAATACAAAAGTGTTAATATTATTATTTATCGTTTTTATTTTTACTTATTTCGTTAAACAAATTAAATCCCTTTCTAAATATATATATAATACGTTAGTAAATAAAACATTTTCATTTCTTATAATCCGAGTACTAGGTACGCCTGTAATATTAAAATATATTCGTCCATATTGCGTAAAATGCGAGGATAAATAATTTTGATCTGTTTTTATTATTTTTATAGCAATTATTTAATTGTCTAAAATATTCGTTGTTAGGTTATTTTTCTACTACTTTCGTACAAGGAATTTCTCCTCCGTAATTTTTTTAAAGCTTTTGCTATCGTTTGAGATATTCCTATACTCCGGCTTAAAATTACCTTTTAGCTTTTTTCTAAACGCGCTATATTTTTACCTATAAAAATCTAAAAGGGCCCCTTCCTTATCGAATTATAGCAAGGGTTTTTCCATTTTAGCTATTTTATAATTATTCCGGGAATATTAAAGTTTATAACTAATTTTATTAAGATTTCTTAAGAAATCTATATTAAAATATTTTATAACTTATTTTGCTACAATTTTAACATTTAATTCGTCGTATATCTTACTGATAAAAACTCGGATTTTTATAAGTTCTAGTTTTATTTTATACGAAATATTACCTTTATTAAAAGCATTAATATTTATTAAATAACTAATTATAATACTAATAGGAAAAATGACTAATTAAAGAATTATCACCTCGTATTAGTTTTTTATATAGTAATATCTTTTAGCCCTTTTTTAAATAATTTAAATATTAATTCATATTATAATCCACCCGATTTTATACGTAATTTAAAGTACTACTTAGGAAGACGTTAGTACGTAAGAAGCTAATCGCTTTACCGCTTATGAATGAAAAAAACATCCGGGAATAAATTTAAGAAAATAGTTGAAAGCTCGTAAAAACGTATCGTTTTATTATAAGGGCTAAGGACGTACGAAAAATATAAGCAAAAATTTATAAGCTTTATAAAAAAGCTTTAAAGCGAATTTGTAAAGAAATTACTCGACTTATATAATACTTAAAACCGGTTCGTGAGGCTTATAATAATTTAAAAGCGTGTTTTAATCGTTAAAAAACAAAACGTTTACATCGTATTAAAGTATTACGACATAGCCAGTAGGGCCTTAGGAAACGGTCTTTAAGTGGACCGAAACAGGGCTCAAGTAGGTTAAGTTACGTAATATAGCTTTAAAAGGCCCTAAAAAACGTGAAGAAGCTTATATAATTAGGTACTATAATTCCGAAAGGTTTTAAAAAAAGTTTAAAGAATTACGAAAAAATATATACGTTCGTTATTTTATAGTTAAATAGTGATAGTTTGTACTATAACTTTATTATTTAAAAGGTTTTTAATATTACGCAACGTAAGTATAATATCTTTATAATAATATTTAAATTGTGCGATATTTGGATTAATATAAATTAATACGTTAAAATTTAATAATTAGTTAATTTAGCTATTATACCTTTACGCTTTTCTTTAATAATACTGTTAAATTTTATGTAATATTTTAATAACATATTTACCAGTAAGTAGCCCGTTGATAAGCTTTTAGAAAACGATATAAATTCGAATAGTAAGGAATATTAACTTTTCTTAATTAAGGAAAACACTTTTCGACGTTTGGATTTTATAAATTAATATATTAACCAACTTAAAAAAATAATTCGGAGTTTACCATAACGCTATAAACTACTTAACGATTCTTAAGGGAATAAGCGCGTTAAATTCTAAAAAAGAAACTTGTTAACGTTAATTTCTTATTTTGAAAAGGTTTTAATAAGGAATTAAGAAAGGTATTAAAATGTTTTAAGCTTTAACCTTTTAATAAAACATTTATTAAACTATATTTATTTCTTACTTAATATTAAACGTATTGCGGGTATTTTTTTAATACGATTTATAACCTTATATTTACGAATTTATAACGGCTACGTTAGGTGACCAACTATTTAACCTAACCGTACGGGTTTATATTAGCAGGAATACCGTGCGAAATTGGGCAATAAATAACAAAGGTAACTTGGTTACGGCTCGTAATACCAGGGGTATCTGGGGTAACGCAGTTATATTACAAATTGTTATTATTTAACTAAGTAGTTTAACGAATACATATATATATCCTAAAATTGATTAAGATGGATATTTTAATCTAAATAAATTCATTTCGCGAATTAAAATAGATATATTAATCTAAGTAAACCCATTTCGTAAATTAAGATAAATATCAATTTAAGCAAATTTATCTAGTGGATTAAAATAGATATTTTAATTTAAATAAATCCATTTTACGTAATTTAACTTCTTTAGGTCATGTTTTTTGTTTTACCAAAAACCTGTTTTCGAAGTCCGTTTATTTTATGTTATAATACGATTTCCTTTTTTTAAAATTTTCGAGTTAAAGGTTTAACTGGTAAATAAGCTTTTTCTTTTATTATATTCGATTATTTAATTAACGCCGAATTTTGTAATCGTTTTAATTAAAAGAAAAGCGTTATTTTCTTTATTAATTATATCGTTAAATTTGGTTTCGAAATTATGTTATGCACTTTTTATTTCGAAAAAGCTTTTAAGTGTTTTATAATTAAAGATCTTAAGCGTTGCGAATAGTGTATCTTGGATTTTAGCCGCCGTTACAACGGGTTAATCGTTTTTATTTTTTATTTTTTAAAGAATATTAGTCGCATTAAAAATTGTTTCAAGTACGAATTTATATCTATTATTCCGAATAGGCCTAGGGTATTATAGTTCCAGTGCGGGTGTTTTTCGTTTAATTTCCGATACTAAAAAGATAGGTTTATAATACGGTTTAAGTATTACGGTAATCGTTTAATGCATTCCCGGTATTTAAGTAACAGGTTACTTATAAATCTGGGCTAACTTAACCTTATAAACGTTATATCCGGTTTATTAATATAATTAAAAAAGTTAAAGCTCCTTATAAGATTTACGTATTCGTAGGTATTTTTCTTATTAATTATACCTTTATACCTTATTACGTAGTGTAAGTAATTTTTAATAACTAGCGGAAGTTAATTCCGTATAATATTTAATTTATTAATTTTAGTAACTTTTTAAGATACTATTATTAATTTAGTTTAATGGTTTTAGTAGGCGAAAAAGGATAATTTATACATTTAGGTATTAATCCGCGTTGCTTGAATTTTTAATAGCTACGTTTTTAATTATCCCGTTAATTATATTTCTTAAATTGATAAGGTAAGGCCTATAAATAGGAGATCGTCGTTATACGAAGCGATAACATTCCCTACTTAATTATTATAGTAAATCGCGTTATTTAAACTTAATAAACGAATATTTTATTTTATAAATATCTACTTAACGTTTTTCTATTAAGCAATGCCGGTTTGCTTTAGGTTGCATAAAAGATTTATTATCTTACTAATTTTTTTATGATAAAAAAAAATACCTCCCTATTTTTTAAATACGTATTATAATACTTTTTTAATATGGGGAACTATTTTATATGAATATTGTCATTAAAGTTACCATTAAAGTAGGTAACGATAAAATCGATTTAAATTGTATATTAGCTTAAAGTAACGATTAAGAATATTAAAGCTTTCCACTAACTAGCTTTTGTAATATTAATTATTATTTTATTATAATTAACATCTTGCCGCTAAGTAAATCTCTTAACGTAAATACGGGCATTGTATTTGTTTTATTTTTTTATGAACGTATACTTTTTTCTTTAGTACCTATTTAGTATCCATAAAATACCCGTGGGCTCTATCGCGGGGCGTAAAGTAAAAAGCTCCGCACCAAAAGTTTTTTTAATTTTAGTAAATATAGCTTTAAGACATACTTCGCGTTTTGAGCCTTTTATTGCTTTTTTTTTTTAGTAACGGACCGTTATCTACTATAGTGTACAGCCTGTAGCCGTTTTTATCGTCGGCACTAGTTAATAATAGGTGGAAATAGAAGGGCTACGGGTCGTAATCTTTTAAATTATCGTCTTTTTAAGTTAAAGCTAGCTTTAACTTACGTAACAGCTTTCGGATTTCGTTCGAGGTTTTTAAGGCGTATAATTTAAGGACTGTTTTTTTCGAGCGTCCCCTTTTACGTTTAATTTACTTAATTTCTTAATTCGTATCGTCCTTTTAAATAACGTTATCGTTTTTATTTTTTACTTTAACGCCGTTTTTTTTAACGGTATCTTAAATGTTTTTATACGGGCTGCGGAAGTGACCGAATGATATCTTTCGGGTTAAGGGGTTATTTTACTTTTTCCATGTTCTTATAAATAGTAACGTATAATATTATTATTAATTTAACGCCTTTTAGTAATTAAACCTTGTAATTATGAATATCTTAATAATCTAGTAGCATTATTTTGCTTTACGAGTTATTAAACTTTTTGATATAATTTTGTAATTTTTATCGATTAGTATTATACACTTGCTATTAAGAATGTAAAGGTAATTATTATTAGGCTTATAAGATTTATTAGATTCGAATACGCCTTTAACGTATTTAATTAACATTATATTTTTAATTATTAATTATTTAATCTTTTTAACGCTTTACGTTATAATCTTTATTATAACATCTCAAAATTATCTTAATATTTTTATTTACATTACTATTACGAGTATTTCATTTTTAAACAATTATATATTAGCTTCTGTAACTCCGTTTTAATATTGGTTATAAGTGTTCAAAATTACGAATTTAATGCTTTTTATTACGTTAAACTTTTTGACCATAGTTATACCACATATTTTACCGCCATTAAGGCGTAGAATTTAATTTTTTCCCTTTTGCCTTTTATTTTTTTAATAACGCTTTTAAACGTTTAGTTATTCGGATAATATAAGTATTTAAGTTTTACTATACTTTATTTTTAGTTTTAAATAAATACTACTCCGTATAACGCCCTAAATAGTTCGTATTAAGTTCGAAATAATCGTTATTTTTGATAGTAATAAATTAAAGGGCTTTTACGTCGTACTAAATAATTTCCTTTACGTACATTTTTTTAATAGTTAATAAACAGTATTTTCCATCTTTTCTTTTCGTTGTACGTTATATAAGGAAGCGATTTTATATCGTTAAAGTTTAAACTTATTCCTATAAACCTTTTAATAGTTTAAGTTAGTTACTTAGTACTGGGATAGTAAAGGCGGTGGTACTAAAAAATAGTTTTTTTCATAATTTCGTTTATTATAAAAAGTTTGCCGTTTTTAAGTACTTTTAAAACGGTTACTTTCAAATCGTTAATACCGCTATCTTTTTTACCAAATGGCCCCCTTAGCCCGTATCCTTATTAATTATCGTTTATAAACTCCGGGTTCTTAATAATAGGCTTTAGCTTCCCATAAAGCTATAAGAAGAACCCTTTTTAAAGAATGTTAATAATTATTAATTTAATTTTCTTAAGGCCGATTAAGATATTTCTATCTAGAAAACCTGCTTTTAATAAAATATCTTTTCAGAAAATACCTTTAATGGCAAGTTGATAATATATAGCGTATATTACACTGTAATCTCCTTAATATTTCCAAAAGGCCTTTTTAAAAGCCATTTTATAATACCAATAAAATTAACAATTACAAATATTCCGTATGTTATAATATAAATTCCCTTAAACCTAATATTTAATATCGAGTTTTTTGTCGAAGTCGCCGATAATATTAATAATATTAACGTTCGTATTTAAACTTTAAAATAACATACTTTTTTTATTTTTTATAAATAAATATATATGTAAAAGCATAGCGTTGCTCGTAACTGTAAATTTAATTGCGTTAAGACAATTAAACACCTATGGCTTAATACGCTGAGTTACCTGTGGCTTAGGGCTTTTTGTTGCTTAAAGCCGCAGCTCAGGATAGTTGGTTCCCTGCAGCTTAATGCTTTAAATCGCTTATAGCTTAGGGCGTTTAGAGCGTTTAGTTTTTATGCAATTAGTATAGTTAGGTGTTGCAGCTTTAGTTGTCTTAATAGAGCCAATTTTTTAAATTATCTTATCATATCATTATATAAGGTTTTAAAGCTGTTAATCCTTAATGTAAGCGCTAAAGGTTTTTCCGTTTAATTAGTACAAATCTTTCAGGCCTTTAAAGATAAACTGGTCCTTATTGTAACCACCGCTGCGCGTATCGGTCCGGAAGTTGCGAACGCTGTTACTTCGGTTATTCTGATTACTATTGCCATTATTGCCCTAACGCTGGCTACCTTTTCCTTTTTTGCCCTTGCCGTTCTTATTTTTCTATGGCTTAAGGTAGTTTTTCGCCCTCTGCCCATACTTGCCATTGTTGACACAAAGTAGCCGCTTATCCTTATTTTATACGGGCTTACGATCTTAAATATTATTACCTTTACCTTTCCCTACGTTAACAAAGCGTTTGTTACTTTTCTTTTTATTAAATCGGTTCTGGAGTTCGCTATTAAAATCGTCGATTAATTATTAAAAGAAATAATCCGTTTACTGTAATATTAATTAAATAATTTTTCATTAATTATTAACGCGGTTTTTTATAATAGTAAAAAATATAATAATTTGTTTTTTATTTTAAGTTGTATGTTATCACCCTTTACCTTTCGAAAAATCTATTAAAATTAAATCATAAATTATATTAAGTTTTTTCTGTTATAAATAACTTTGTTAACTTTTTTTCAAAGAGATTTTTGCCGGAACTTGCTTATCGTTATATGAGTTTTCCGGAATATCCTTAACGTTTTCGTACCTTTATTAATACCTATAATTAACTTTAAAAATACCTTTTTATAGGTTTTGGTAATAGCTTTCCCTAAACTTAATTAATTTAATTAACTTAACTTTATCCCGTTTTTATAACTAATTTCTTTTATCGTCAGGTTTAAAACGGTACTTTAAAACTTGTACTTAACTTAACCTGCCTAATAATTGTCCTTATCCCGGGTAAAATTAAAAAAATTTTAACTTAAATTATCGCCGTTATTAGATTTTTTGTAATTGTTTACTTTATTTTTTTAGCCAAGGTTTAACTTGTTAAAACTATGTAAGTTATTAAAATTATTACTAGGGAAATTTTTAAGTAAGTTATAACAATTTCCTTTTAAGAGAACCTTAAACAAATTTAAAAACAAAAGAATTATTTAAATTATTAAGGTTATTACGTGCTATTTCTTTTTTCTTAGGTGGCTTGCTTTTTTATTTTTTCCGGAGGTTTGAGGGGCTAGGTTTTTCGGTAAAACACCTTTTAAGCTTTATTTCGCCTTTTTTTAATAGGTTAATTTTTTTATATCATTTTTTAAGGCGATAGGTATTTTCTTAAAGTTACTTCCCTTAACTTTAAGTAAGGCGTTTTTTAACGCTTTCGGTTATATAGTAATATTACGCGAATTTTTAAACCTTCGCGTTTCATTTTGGAACGTACCTATTAACCGTATTATATTATTTATACGCGTTATTAAACCGTTATTTTTTTCGTTTTAAAACTTTAAATTCTTAAACTCCTTTTTAACCTGCTAATATCTATCTTGTCGTACCTTAACGTTCCGTCTAATACTGTTTATATTAGTATCTAAGGAAATATAAAGCGTATTTAAATTTTTAATCCTTTGCTATCCTTAAATAGCGGTTTTATAGCAGTCGTTCCTTAACTATTAAAATAATTAAATTAATAAGGTTCTTTTTAAAAACGCCTCGAAAGCAGATCTTTTCCCGGCCGCCATCTTTAATATAAGTTTTTATTTTACCTTTTTTTTATTATAATATTTTTTATTTTAAAAAACGTTTCTATCGTAAGAAAGTTCCTAATAAGGAAAGGCAAATAAGAGGTCGGGTTTTAATAAGCCGTTTGGCTTAATAAGGAACTACTCGGGGATTAGTTACTTACTTATTATTGTTAACTGTTAAACGTTTTTTTCGATAACTAATCGATTCGTTTTAAAAATTCGCGCTTTTTTATTAACTTAACTTTATAAATAACTATTTCGTTTACCGTATTAAGTTGCTAATTAACTAAAATATGTTATTATATTAGCAGTTACAGTAATGAAATACAGTAACCTGGCGTAAACTATATATTAATATTAAACTAAACTAAAACCGTCTGGGCTAAACTTTTATTACATACTTAAATCCATGCTTAAAAAGCTTTTTCCAAATAAAGGATATCTTAGGCTGCATTTTGCAGCTTAACCCACTAACTCTAAGCACCTTAAAGTATTAACTACTAACATATCCGTTAATATTTAGTAAGAATTATTACTTTATATGCTTAATAATTTATTCGTTTTTAATTACTATTTCAAAATAAATAAGTATAAACTTTTTACATTTAATCTTAAAGTTTTTAGTTAAAAAATCTACTTACTATTGTAATTAAAATTTTATAAATAAATGCGTTAGCAGTTAGTACTTTAAGGTGCTTACGGCTGGTGGGCTAGGTTGTAAGATACAGCCTAGGACACCTTTTATTTGGAAGAAGCTTTTTAATCATGGATTTAAGTATGTAATAAGAGCTTGGCCCAGACGGTTTTAATTTAAATTTAACATTACCATATAACTTGCGCTAAGTTATTGCATTTAAGCATTATAATTGCTAATATTTTAACATGTTTTAATTATTAATTAATAAGTTAATACGTTAAATAAAATAATTATTTATAAAATTAAGTGAATAAAAAAAGCGCAAAACTTAAAAGGAATCGCTTAATCAATAAAAAGTTTAATAGTTAACGATAACGAGTAAGCAATAAATCCCCGCGCAGCTTTCTGCTAAGTAAAAGAGCCTATTAGAACCTTTATTCCCTTTTTCTCAGCAAGGACCTTCCTATAATAGGAACGTTTTTTAAAGCGAAAAATATTATAATAAGAAAAAGGTGAAACAAAAGCCCATATAGAATATGGCGGCAAGGAAGAAACCTACATTCGGGGCCTTTTGAAAAAGTAGCTTATTATTTTAACAACCGAAAAACGAATGATAGAAAACCCCTATCTAAAAGCAACAAACTACTAATAACTTAAACAAGCTTTACACGTCCCTAGGTACCAATATAAGCGGTGTTAAACGCGACGTTAAGGTACGAAAAGATAAGTATTAATAGGTTAAAAAGGAGGTTAGGGAATTAAAGTTCGAAAACCAAAAAAAAAAAACAATTACGATTTAATAAAACGCATAAATAACATGATAATATAGCTATTAGGCGCACGAAACTTTAAAAACTCGCGCAGCGTTAATATGCAACCGAAGGCGTTAAAAAGCGCACCACTTAAAGTTAAGGCAAGTAGATCTAAGGAAGTACCTATCGCTTTACAAAAACGATATAAAAAAGATTAACCCACTAAAAAAAGGCGAAACGAAACCTAGAAGGTGGTTTACAAAAAGGCCTAACCCACCGGACCCCCCTAAAAAAAAGCAAGCTACCTAAAGGAAAAGAAGAGGCCTGTAATAACACTAAAAAATTAAAAAAATGTTTTTTAAAAATTTTTAAACGTCCCCCCCCCCCCCAAATAAAAAACCGCTACAACTTTCTTAGTAATAACTTTAATAGCTTAAACAGCTTTAACGAATTAGGCCTTAACTTAAAGAATAAAATGAGTTTTAAAAGAGCAGTAAGAGTAATAAAATTAATAAGCCATGCTAAAAACGATTTAATTTCTTCTAAACAAAAAGAATTACTTAATAAGCTAGACTAACTAAAAGCCTGGAAAAATAAAGGAAACACCCGAGATAGAAAGCCCGCATAGAATAAGGATAAGCAGCCACTTTGCTTTAAATATAGCAAATATAGGCATATAGCGAAGAACTACCTTAAGCTACAAAAGGAGAAAAACGGCAAGAGCAAAAAAGGAAAACGTAGTAACTAGTATTAGGGTAACAATGGCAATAGCAATTAGAACAACCGAAGTAACAGCTCTTGCAACACCCGTAACGGTAGTTAAAACGAGAAGCAGTTCATCTTTAAAGGTTTAAAAGACTTATACCGATCAAATAAAAAGACCTTCAGCGTTTATGATAAGAATTAGGAACTTCAAAACCTTATACGGTGATATAATAAGATGATTTAAAAAGCTACTTCCACTGTGGCTTTAATAATCGATAATGCTAAAGTAGCTAAAATAACCAAAGTTATAGCGGCAGCTAACTACACCGATTATATAAAGACTAAAAGACTTAAACGCCCTAAGTTACAAGGGATTCAAAGCCTTAAACTGTAGGGAACCAATTACTCTAAGCTACGGCTGTAAGCGACCGAAACTATTCAGCTTTAGGCGATTAAGCGCTTTAAAGTTATAGTAATTAACAGCGCTAACAGCTTTGTTAAAATTAAGCTACAAGTAATTAAGCGCATTAAGTTATAGGTAACTAGTTACTTTAAAGTAATTAAAATATTAATTATAAGGAGCGTTATATTAATATATATATATTCCTCCGTTAAAAATAGTAAAAACAAATTATTTTAAGATTTAAATGCGAACGTTAATCTTATTAATAATATCGGCGATTTCGAAAAAAACTCGATACTAAATATTAGGTTCAAAGGAATTTACATTATAATAGGCGGAGGACTTATAGTAGCCACTTTTATTGGTATTAAAAAATAGTCTTTAAAAGGCCCCCATAAAAATAATAAGGTTATATAAAATACGCGTTACATATTAACAACTTCTTATTAAAAATATTTTTTAAAAAGATATTTTACAAAAAAGGAAGTTACTTAAATAAGAATACTTTAGTTAACCTTAATAAAATTAAATTAATAACTATTAACATTCCTTACAAAAGATTTTTCTTATAACTTAATAAAAAACTAAAGCTTATTATTAAAAACCCGGAGTTCTTAAACGATAATCATTAATCAAGATACGGGTTAAAGAGGTTATTTGGTAAAAAAATAACGATCTTTATAACCTAAAAGTAAACTTTTTGAAAATATTTAAAAACAGTAAAGAGTTTATAATTAAGGAAGTTATGAAAGAAATTATCCTTTAATACTGCCACCTTTACCACCCCAGTATTAAACGACTAATTTAAACCATCAAAAAGGTTACGGGAATAAATTTAAAGCCTAATAGTATAAAATCGCTCCTATATAAAACGTATGACGAAAGGAAAATACGGAAGATACCGTTTATTAACCGTTAAGAAAAAGCAATATATATAAGAAAAATTATTTAATATAACGTAAACTTAATTAAACCTATGAACATTAAAATAACAGCTATTTCGAGTTTATTATAAACGATATATCGCGCTATAAAAAATATTACTTATTTAAAATTAAAAACGAAATTCAAAAAAGGTTATATACGTGTATTACGCGGATAATTAAACGTTTAAAAATATTACCCCCAATTACGGAAAGTAAAAAAAGAATAATGTAAATTATACGCCTTAACGGCAATAAAAAGTTCGACGTAATAAAAATTAAAATTTTCTACGTATTACAAAGTAATAAACTAATAATTTCTAACGTTTATAATTAGAATTAAGACGGAATTACGTAACACGGTATATAATTTTCTTAAAATAAAATAGGCATAATTATAACGCAAATAAAAACGGTAACATATTTTTAAAAGTTTATAATAAAAGTTATTACGTATAACGTATCAGATAAGCGAGCGAGCTACTTTTTAGCACCTTATAATAACAAACTTAAATTAATTTAACATAATACTTTAAATCGATTAAAATTAATCGGATTTTTTTTTCGCTAAACATATTTACAACTTTATTATAAGTACGCGCATTATATCCGGGCTTGCCGCAAACGTTACATTTCTTTGTTTTCGATTTAGCCTTTTTACGACAATTATTTTTAGCCGTTATTAGTTATATTTTTCCATTACCCCTTTCCTTTTCAGCTAAAAAAGTTTGTTCCTTTTATATAATACAAGATACTAATAGGTTCAAGCCATATTCTCCAGGCTGAGCCAAATATACGCAAATTATTACACGATATAATCGCACGATAAATATTATACCCAGTATTTTGAAACACGGTAATTATTCGGTAGTTTTTACGATTTAGGATAAATTATATACCTTAATCACATAAAGCCTTACTTTTTACTGGGGCCCCGTAAGTATGTATTTTTTCGATTAATATCGGTTTAAAAGGTTTATAAACGTGGCTGCCGGTAAGCTTCGATCTTAATAAACCTTATACCCGTTACGGTTTAGTATAATTACATAATATAACTTAAAAGGCGTAAAGTTTTACGCGGTAAACCTTAAGAATAAACCTTAAAAACGTACAAAAGGTTAGCTTTTACGAATTTTCATTAATTTTATGTCTTAATCGTTTTACGGCAATTTTTCGAATTATTATTACTATTATAACTTAATATGCGATAAAATTCGTATATAATAGCGGTAATCTGTACCGATAAAATCTTTAACGAAATTATTACGTTTAAGATTATTAAAGTGTATAAAATAAGGGGATAAGATAAAAATATTAATAATTTTATTAACTTAAGTAATATTTCCTAAAAAGATCGTATTTAATTATTGATTTTTAGATACGATTTAATTTCCGAAAATAATACCAGTTAATTGTTATTCGAATTTATGCCGAAAAATATAAGATTTATAAAGGAATTGTTAGAGAAATTGGAAAGGGAAAAAAGGGAACAGTTATCGAGTATTAAATTTTAAATTTTGGAACGTTATAAACTAAAGCATGACCGATGGTTTACCGGCTGCTCCGGGTAGCGAAATTGCTTTAGAATACCAACGCGAATCGACGTAGATAAACGCTGCGGGATAAGGCAACCTGAAGTCGCCTTGAAGTGAGACGCCTGCGAAAGAGATCGGTTTAGTAAAGCCTAGGAATTGAGTTCCTGTTATATAATAAATATATTTCCTTTTTAAAGTCGTTTATTTTTACTTCTTCGACATTTACTTAAAATATAATTAATTCAGCGTAATTAAGCAATTTCTTAGTAAAGAAAAGTGATTCTATATTAAAATATTAATTTATTTTAATTAAAAGATTAACCGATTTAATTGTTTTTATCGGCGTATTACTTTAATAATTTCTTTTTGTAAGTAACGTTTTTATTTGATAACTTTTAAACATTTTGAAAGGTTTTAATAAATAGGGAAATAAAACTAGCAAAACTTAATAAGAAAACGGTTAACGTAGATATAATGAAAAAAAACTTTAAGTTCGGATAAAACGATATTAAAATCAAATGAAACGAAATTAATTACGGCAAATCCGGATGTAATATTATTAGACGTTATAAAAACTGGTAAAAAAAGCGTTTTTAGCGATATAAATATAATAACATCGTATTAAGCATTCGATATATAACGAATAAACGCGTTTAAAAGGAGAAAAATAAAATACGTTAAAAAGTTAAAACTTATATAGAAATTACGCGGGTATATATAATGTAATAATATTATAGTTCGCCTAATATTTTTCGAATTGTATTAAATAATAATTTTCGTAACCGTCGCAGATAAAAAAATGTTTCGATTGTTTCGTACGCGTTCGGATATATTAATAAAAATGTTAAATTTATTTTAAACTTAATTTGTTCCTTACTTAATTAGTTATTTCCGGTAAATGTATACGGAACTAATTCTTAAAATAAATTTTCCCCGTTATAATAATAAATAACGGTATAATTCAATTTTAAAAATTAATAGTTTAGAGAATTATAACTTATTTTCTTTTTCTTTATTAAGTTTGTTTAAATTTCTTATATTCTTTTAATATTAACAATTCTTATATTCGTTGTTATAAGAAATTTTATTAAAAATTTAACTTTGTTTAAATATCCTTTTTTATTATGCCGTATTTTGCAATAATAACCCGAATAAGCTCAAATTATTTACGAAAAGTTTTTAAATTTTCGTATAATAGCCGTTAATAATCGATCGTTTAATTTAAACGCGTCCGGAATTTATTTTACTATTTAATAAAATTCGACGTTTATTTAACCCCGATACGTATCGTCACGTCTTAGGTAAGTAATAAAATCGCTATATTTTTAACATGTTAAAGCCGGATAAAAAACGTTTACGTATTTAGGTTAAGGATTTGGTTAATAATCGATTTTTTTTTAGTTAGCGTTAGATTTTGCGAATTGGAAATAATATCGGTTTGGGCGTATCGACCGTGATATTAGGCTTTTAAAGTAGATTTAAGGACGTTATATATAGAATGTAGCTTTTTAAAGCTAGGTTTTAGGTTTCGTTTTCTGGCCGGGATTAGCTAAATTCATCCTAGCTTTTTTTGTAAGACGTTCCATATTATTGTTGTTAAGAAATCTATAAATAAAGTTAGAAGGTTGAAAATTTGAAAAAAGTAGCTCGCTTACTTATCTAGTTCGCTCGCTTGTCTGATATGTTACCGTTAACCGAATTAAATAATTAATAATAAAAGATATAACATTAATCGGATATTGTAAAAATATCTTTAAACTTAACAAATCTTATAAGCCTAAGAACTACTATATTTAAAATTTTGATAACAAATATATATTTTTAATTAACTAAAATTATAAAACAAACTTAAAAAAAACTAAGAGCCCGAAAAGTAAAAGGAATGCTGCTAAGTTGTTAGGGGATATATAATTATAAGATATAACTGCTAAAAAACGGTAAATTACTAATAATACTATATGTTACTTTTCATAAAAACCCGAAAAAATTAAAATAACCCCCTAGCTCGAAGGATATCATTCGGTTACTTTTACAACCCGTATAAAAGCGTTTAAAACACCGTTAAAAGAAGCAAGGCCTTAAAATTAAAAGTAAAAAACATAACGCGGTTTTAAAAAACTATACGAACCAATAAACCAAGTAAATCAAGTGAAAAAGAAAACGCTCGAAAAAGATAATACCCGAACTGTACGCCTTGGAAGCCCCGGACGAAACCTTAAAACTAATATGTAAACTTAAGCTGGCTTTAACCTAAAAAAGCGATAATTTAAAAAATTACAACCCGTATCCCTTCTCTTTCCACCTACTATTAACTAATATCAACGATAAAAACAGCTATAAACTGTACGTTATGGTTAAAAACGGCCCGTTACTAAAGGAAGTAATAAAAGGCCTAAAACGCAAAATATAACTTAAAGCCATTTTTATTAAAATTAAAAAAACCTCCAACGCGGAACGTTTTATTTTACGGCCCGTAATAAGGCCTACTGATACCTTATAAACGTTAAATAGGTGTTGAAAAAAAAATTATAGCTTTATAAAAAAACTAAAAAAATATAAGGTCCGTATTTACGCTAGAGGATATACGTAACAAAAAGGTATTAACTATAACGAAATTACCGCTAATACTATAAAGGTTATCTATTAAAAAATTCTAATAGCAATAATCACAGCCTTAAATTAACGTATAATCCACATCGATTTTATTATTACTTATTTAAATAATAATCTAAAGGAGAATATTTATATAAAGCAATTTCTGATAGTAAAAAATATTTCGATACGTACCTAAAAGATTAAAAAGTATACCAGTTCTATCTTAAAAAAATTATTAAAGTAATAAACCTCTTATACTGTTTAAAACAAGCCGGAGTTGCTTAATAAACAAGAATTAAAAAAATACTAACGAAGCAAAGTATTTATTTATTAATTTCAGATAAGGCCATTTATCGCAACGATAAATTAAGGGACGTTATCGCTTCGTACGTTAACCATTTCCTCTTATAAACCCTAACTTACAGCGCTTAAAAAATATTACTAACGGAATCGTTAAAAACGTACCTATTAAAAACTAAAAGAATGCTAACTAATACAAAGCCGTATAAATTATACCCTTTTTACCTACTGGAAACGTGAAAAACTAGTAATAATATATTAAAAAAGTATTAAAGATATTAAAACTAAATGCTATGCAGAAGTAATTTATGTTATTTATTAAAAATTATTTATAATACGTAATAAAATATAAAAGCGTAATTAGTAAGGAAAATATTTACGAATACGAAAGCTTTTAAGAAAATTAAACATCTTTAATTACATTAAGAAACCGGATATAACGTTTATAACATTAATTTAAATTAGATTTATAAGTAACCCGTTATCTAAATATTAAAACTGCCTCAAACAAGTACTACAGTTCTTAAACAATACTATAAACCTATTATTTCAATACCGGAAATTAAGCTAAAATCGCCCTTATCGGAAATATAACACCTTAAGCTTTTTCGAAATAATAGATACAAATTTCGCAAATAATAACTAAACTAAATCCATTATAGGCTGCATATTTTTCATAACTAAAATATCCGTTTTATAGCTTTTAATATTATAAGGTATTATTACTAAATATACTATTAAAGCAAAAAACGTAAGGGTAAAAATACTTGTAATTAAAGTTATCGGAAGTAGGAAGTTCCTAATAAAGCTAAGACTTATGCTAAAAAGCACCATTCCTATTCTGGAAGATAATATAAGTGTACTAAAATTAATAATAAAGATACAAATAACCTAAAAGAAACGCCATATTTAGCTGGAATACCATTACGTACATCCGGAGGTACAAAAGGGCAATATTAGCTTCCAATACGTTAAAAACAAGGATAACCCAGTAGATGGGCTTATAAAGCCCCTTAACAGGGTTAATTTCGGGCGATTTATAACGAACTTGGGACTCGAAAATATAAAGGGTGAAATCGAATCGAAAAACACTTAAATTTAATTAATATAAGGGTTTAATTCCTTAATAGATTAAAACTTAATTAATTATTTTCGAAAATACAATAACTGAAATTATTTAAAGTAAAAGCGTATATTAATAGTTAATGTTTTAAAGTATTTACGATTAATAGGCTAGGCTGTAAGATGCAGCTTAAAACACCCTTTATTTAAAAAAAGCTTTTTAAGCATAAATTTAAATATGTAATAAAAGCTTGGCCCAGACGGTTTTAGTTTAAATTCAATATCAGCACATAGTTTACGCCAAGCTACTGCATTTAATCACTATAACTGCTAATAATATAGCGTTAATTATAATATTCTTTCTGAGCTGCTACCGTTTTCTTCTAATGTTTATATATTCCTTAGCGGATAACCGTAACTTTTTCGAATTACTTTTTTTTTCAGCTTTTTAATTTTTTATCAAAGGTGTTTTTATATTTTTAAATAATATCCGTATAAAGTTTTAAACAGTAAACGACCGGTAAATATATTCCCAATATGATTATATAGAAATTGCTTGTTTCGTAATAACCTTATTTAACTATTTTAATTTTCGTTAACGTAATTACAAAAGTAATATTTTAAAGTTTATTAAGTACGTTTCGTTTATTTATTATTTTACGCGTAGTAAAGATTTACTACTTGCCGTTTTCTTTTTCGTTTTTTATAAAACTTAAGTTAAAATAGATTTATTAATAGCTTGTTTTTATTATTAACGAGTTTTACCCGTATACCGAATTTATTTTACTTTATTATAAAATAATCATATGAATTCGATAACGGTTAACGTTTTAACTATAGGAATAAACAAGCTTATTTTATTAAAATAATCGATAATTATTAAAATTACATTATAATTTAACGTATTTAATTATAAGGTCTTAAGGAATTCCGTTATAAAATTTA
Organism: Monosporascus sp. GIB2; assembly: GCA_004155935.1. NCBI lineage: Eukaryota > Fungi > Ascomycota > Sordariomycetes > Xylariales > Monosporascus > Monosporascus sp. GIB2. The sequence continues at coordinate 1,743 of QJNV01000922.1, read as the reverse complement.
ACGTAATTTTTTAGACAAGTTACTTAAATAGTAATAAGAAATATAATTACCCGTATAACCTATAAGGTAATTTTATTGTCCTTTACAAATTTAGATATTACTTAATATGCTTTCGGACGTTATTCGTTATATTTTCTTAATAAAACTTTTTAAATATAAGTTTTAATTTAAAGACGTATTTTTTTATTTTAGCTTTAAATCGTTATAATATTTATTAAATAATTATTTTCGTAAAACGTTATACGACGGAATTACAAATTTATCGTTATAATAAAAAACACCGTTCTAGTTTAAAAAAATACCCTTTTTTGAGTTTAACATTTAATGATTTTTGTTAATTTTATAATATTTAAATCCTTAATTTATAAGTTTTTCTCAGCAGATGTGTTACACTTGATGTCTGGGTTGGGTCTTGATTCCTGCTTGACTTTCCTCATCTGCAACTGGGGGGGAGGGCAGCTAGATATAGCTGCCACCGCTTTGTTCCTGTAATTCTAGGGTTACTTAAAGCTTTTTCTTTCTAATAACAAATCCCTTTTAGAAAATCACCTTAACTGCTTACACGCCCTTATGGCTTTAAGGTTGCTATAAAACTATCGCTGGCGCCCTTAAATTACTAAAGAATTGTTCCGTTCGGTATTTCGTCCGGCCCGTATAAATTTTTAAATCCTTCCGTGATAAAATATATCTTATTTTCTTATTCGCCTTTTTGTTTTTTCGAGTAATTCTTCGGTATGTGTCCGTATTTACTATATTTAAAGTAAATTAATTAACGGTTTTTATCTTAAGTAAATTTTTTTACTTTTATTATTTTATATTATATATATTTTTTCTAATATTATTTCGTACTTTATTTCGAAATTGCGTAATAAAGTGGTAATATATTTAATTTACCGTTATAATTAAGTATTAACGAAATATGTTTTTATTCGTTTTTTTAAGTAATTTTTTCATAATCTCGAATTAAATTAATGAATATAATAACTTATTGTTTAGCGTTAATAGATTTATCGATTGTGCTATACCGCCGTGTTAAAGTTTTAAAATGAATTATATAGTTAAAAGCTAATTATTCAGTTCTTTATTTAGCGAATTAAAATTAAATTTAAAGGTTTACTTTTTAATTAATATTCTTTACTCCATATAAGCGCTTTAAGGTTTTAATTATTTCCGTACTTTTCGTAAATCCTATTATAATTATTATATAGTTTTTCTTAACGTTAATACTAACTGTAACGGTTAACTTAATTTTATGTATTTAGGTAAACTTTACTAAATTATTATCGCGGTACTTAACCCTGATAAAAGTTTTATAAATAACCGTTTTTAACATTTCTTAATTCTTATTATTGCGAAAATAAGTTTTTTTAATTTAAGTATATATCCTTTTTATTGCTTTCGTTTGATAATATCGTTATTACCTTTATTAATTATTTTAAGTTAAAACCTTTTAGTTAACTTTCCACGTTTTTTCTTAAACGTCATATCCTTATTTAACGTTATTTTAATTTCCGCTTTTGTTAATTCTCTTTTCTTTAAATCCTTTCCGGTTTTTAAAAAACTTTTAAACGTTACCGTACCGACGAACTTTTGCTTTTAATCGATTACCGTTATGACCTTTAATAAACGATTTTTTCTGATTTAAAATAATTAAAAACGTTTTAAAACCTTTTTAAGCTAAATTAATTCCTTCCAATAAATATGTTTTTAAACGCCCTTATACCAAATTTACCGTTTTAAATT